>JARHVA010000210.1:1092500-1152500 GCA_037957365.1 Torreya grandis | reverse complement strand
TTTCCTTCCATTAAAGGCAACACTTTATCTTTCATCTAGCCATTCAGATCTACATGCAAAGGCCACAAATTAGAGAACATATAGTTCATGCTAGAATTTGATAAATCATTTTCTCTTTATAAAATATTATCAATTTTCTCTCCTTCAAAGGAGATATAGGGGTTCAATTTTGAGGGTGTCAATGACTTGTAATCCACCTGCTTTGATTTAGCCACAACCACAACATAAAAGGGACATTTGTCCCCTATATTTCCATTCAGCTCAACTGAGAGGGACAAAATAATATCTCCTACCACCACATTAATTATATTCCCTATTTATACTATACCAATTGTATTCCTCTTCTAATCAAGAGACAATAGGGGCACTATTGGCCTAGATTTATTCACCATTTTTTGACCTTTAGGGCTTACCATCAAATCCCCATTATTTACATAATGTACTCCTAAATCAACCTCTTTTATTGAGTTGAAGTTTTCTATGGCTCTTTTTTAACAAATCTACATCAAATGAGGTTGTTGAACCTATAGTAGTAGCTAGATGCATGGATTTTTATCATTGCTCTATGCTCAGACCAGATCTGAGTCACCACAACTGCATCCTTGTTCTTAAATATTCATTAAGTCTTTTAGGGCTTTGAGGTACCCCTAAAACCTTATTCCAATAACCCATAACCACAATTGCATATTTTTGCAAATATCTATATAATGCAGACCACACTACCACCAATTTTCCAAAGCAATTAAAGTTTATAAATTCATGTTTCATATTAGGTTTAGGAGCTTTCATCATGTTTCTAAAATACACCCAATATGGGGCCATGTTGTAGCCAATATATTTAAAGTTACTATAATTAAATTTCAATGTATTAATTTTCCTATTTATTATTTAGGGTTTTTCTTAGTTTCAAAGGTTTGCATTAGTTATGAATTTAATATGATAAACATAGTGTCAAAAAATAATTTAAATATGATGTGTATAATAGAATTTTTTTCCATAGTCGAAGATCATTTGAAAATTACATTGATTTTTTTATTCAAAATAATTGGACTTAGTTCATGAAATATTTTGCAATGTTATAAAATCATGTGTAATTACCATCAATCCATTGGTTGATGAAGCTTGATTTTATTCTATTGACCAAAACTAGAAAGATATGGTGTAAATGTAGTAGTGCATTCAAAAATACTTTACTTTAAGGTAGTAACAATTTTGTTCAGCATGAGGCATTGAAAAAATATATTTGTTTCATTGTTATATTTTTTTTGTGATGGAGAGTAGGCACAATATTTTTAGACACTAATATGTCGATTATAACTTAGGTCATAACAATCAATGTTAGATTCTAAAAGACCATACAGTCTATAAGAATATAAAATATTTAACCATGTGAACAAGTTATGAATAAGAAATCACAAATTTAAAAGTGGAATACAAAGTGTTATATAAGCAAATTTTATATATTATACAAATCTAGACAAGGAATCAATAAATTATCTTAATTACTTCAAAATCATTGAATCTTTCCCCCATATGTATTGTATTAAAAACAAATACACTTTTTCCCCTTTAAATAAAAACATTACCTTTTTTTCAATACAACACAAATATATGTCAATTTTTTTTTAAAGGCATGTACTAATCCCTTATTAAACTAGTAATCATGAAAACATATCATTATCAGAAATCTATAGACATAGTAAAACAAATGTGGATAGATTTAACAAAGAAAAATGAAGGGATAAGACTATATTCTTTAACCAAGCCAATCACCAAATTGTAAAACATATTAATATACTTTCAAATCAAAGCTAAAAGCTCATTCTTTCAAGATGTAAATATATTATATATGTATAAGCATAAAATGATAAGAGATTACAATGATAAAAAATATCATTCCATAATAAGGGTGTATATAATGATGTAAAAATGAAAGAATTGAGTACATACATTGGGTCCAAGTATTACGAAAAAAATGAAAAAAAGGTTATTTACTAAATTTATATGTAACACATGCATAATATTGTATAATGTTTTGAAATAACATGAATATAAATAAATTGAAATAAAAAATTGAATCTATACAATAACATAGATCACACATTTTTATTATTTATATTTTGAATATTCATGTCAATACAAAAAAGTATTATTTAAAATGTCAAAATGTATTAATTTACTACTTTGTGTATCAATGGTGTTAGCCAACAAAAACTATTCATTATAAATAAAAAATAACAAACATAGTTTTGTAATGATGTTTTATACAACATCAAGAGTAGAAATGCCTGACATACATGTCGATAATAAAAAAAAATTATTATGCCATGTCTTGGTAGCTATCTAGTATCCTGTAATGAAAAACACATTTATTAATGAAGCTCAAGAAAAGCATTTTAAACTTGAAAAAATATATATAAAAGTAAAGATTGTGAGAGCCTCGATTATTGAGAAACATGTTTTAATCCTGTTCAATCGCAAAAACTATGGCATCCATTACAATTGAGAAATTGATATTCAACTAAAATTTGCATAACAAGAACACAATTGTTGAGATGTCTTTTTTATATTATTCAAAGCATATTTATATCAATGTTTCTATTAAAGTATTGATCAAGTGTTTTTTAAAAATACATTCAATCTTCCCATCTCTTGTATAGACATTGCATGTCAATGTCTGAACAAAATAATATCCTAAATTTGATGGACATGTTGGACACTATAAATAACCATCATGCTCAAGATCTAATTTTAGAATTGCATGTTGAAAAGAATTGTATACTCTCTGAAACAAAGATGAATTTACTTATAGTGTTCCTATAACCTACAAAGTTTACTATTAACTAGTTGTATTTTCTCAGCTTGTTCAAGAAATTAGAAAACACAGTTGTAATTTTTTCTTATTTACTAGAAAAAGAAATAAAAAAAGATACAAAAAAGAACAACACTTCCCTCAATATTTAATACAATGATTATTTTCAAATGTTATTTGGTGCTTTCATCTATGAGTTATAGCTCATATGGACCAGTTATGACTCCAACCTAAGACCTTCCATTTACTACTGGAGTGTTCTACCAACTGAGCTACTGGCCCTTGTATGGCCAGCCCATCATCAGTTTAGGTGTGGATTGTTTCCAACATCCCCCCTTAAGCCACACTTCTAGTGCTTGGGGTTCCTAACCTAGCTCTGATACCAGAGTGTGAAATAATGAAACTTTGATATATTATTTTGAATCATAGAAGAGATTATATACAGGCAATAAATAATTATGAACTGTGACACCTATGCACCTAAACTAAAATACCTAATAAATAACTAGCTTAGCATAATAGTTCGTTATGCTTAATAATGTAATACATGATTACTCTAACATTCCCCTCTTTATTACATTATTTTTACAAATGTACCCCCAGAATAGATCAAATTTCACCTTACCAAGAGAATTGGTGAGTATATCTACTATATATGAATTTGTCGAGTAGTATTAGAGCTTAATATGGTAGTTCAAATCCTATTATATGATATAATGACACTGAAACTCAATGTGTTTGGTTTGTTCATGAAAAAATAGATTCATAACAAGCTTCAAAACACCTTGATTGTCACAGAATAGAATAGGTGGATGATCTTTAGGAATCTCCATATTAGACAAAATGTGACATATCCATATTGCTTTGCACATAGTTCCTTGTGTGGCATGATACTTTACTTTCATGGATGAGAGAGGAACTACTGACTAATTTTTGTTAATCCATGAAATGGGTCAAAATTCAAGATGAAAAATGTATCTCAAAGTATATTTTTTGTCATCAACAGATATAACATAGTCTGAGTTGATGTAACCCTACAGGAAGAACTGATTATTCTTCTTATATTCTAGATCATACTCAAGTGTGCCTCGAACATATCTCAAAACATGTTTTTCTATAACCTAGTGACACTTCTTTAGCTCTTGCATAAATCTAGAAAGATAGCTCATAACAAAACATATATCTAGATCAGTGTAGGTCAAGTAGATGAGACTCCCAATGAGATATTTATAGAGAGTTGCATCCACTTGAGGGGAATCCTGGAAATGAGAGAGTTTTAAACCTTTTTCCATCAGTGTCCAAAGAGGTTTACAGTATGAAATTCTATACTTTTCTAGGAGTGTCTTAGCATATTTCATCTAGGAGATAAAGATGTGATTCTATTTCTACCATATCTCCAAGCTAAGACAATAATGTAGTAGCCCTAAATTAGTCATATCAAAGGATTTCTTCGAGTCATTCTTTACTGCATCAATAAGATCATCTAAACTACTAGTGATCACAAGAACATCCAAAAATAAGACAAGAATGATAATATCTATACCAACCTTCTTGATATACAAATTGGAATTAGAGGAGATATGAATGAAACCATGCTACAATAGATGATCATCTATTTTTATGTATCATGCCTGAGGTTCTTGTTTAATTCCATAAAGAGACTTAACTACATGACATAACTTATGTGGATGTTTTTCATTGATGAAACCTTTTGGTTGGGTCATGTATACTTCTTGCTTCAGATCACCATTTAGGAAATCACTCTTGACATCCATCTACTAAAGTTTCCATCCATACTTTGGTGCAAGTATGCAAACAATTTTGATGGTGTAAAGGCCTCCTCATAATCAATACCCTCTTGCTGAGCATAACCCTTTACAATAAGTCATGCTTTATGTTTGTTGATGGATCCATCTACCTTGTAATTTGTTTTAAAGATCCTTTTACAACTAATGGATTTATTCCTAATAGGTAGATCAACAAGTTCCCACATCCCATTATTGATGAGGGCATCATATTCTACATCCATAACTTTCTTTCACTGGGGTTGACTCAAGGTCTCTCGAACTGTCTCTGGTTTGGTGTTATCAACCACTAAACTCATGAGTGCAATATTGAATTAATTTCTCACTTGTATTATTATTCAAACTCTTGATGATGTGTCTAGAGGAGAGCTCACGTGTGAGTCCTTGATTATGGAATATATCCATTTAGGACATCATAGTGGCTTTTGATTTGATGAAGAACTACCCTATCAATTACTAAGATCAATGAATAATTCTCCTTCTTGTATCTCACCTTCTTCATGATCATCATCTAACTATAGGAATAGTCTATGAAAGGTGGTCTACTCTATCTCCTTCTATGCCAATGAGTCAAATGATGACTCATCATAGACCACATCATAAATTTCATAAATCTTCTTCATCTTAGGATCCATGAGATGGTAAGCTTTGGAGGTAGTGCTATACCCCAAGAAAATACACTGGATGGTCTTTGGTTTGATCTTCTTCCTCTTCTTATTTGGAACATGCATATAATAAGTACAACCAAATATATAAAGATGAGAAATAGATGGTTGACGACCACTCTATACCTATTCTAGTGTCTTGTCTAGCAAGATCTTTGTTGTTTCTCCATTGAGAAGATAGAAAACCATCTATACTGCTTCTACATCGAATTGTGTCATCAATTTTTTAATGGATAACATGTAATGAGCCATCTCCATGACTAAGTGATTGCAACATTCTTCTATTCCATTTTACTGAGGTGTATAGGGAGTAGTCAGGTGTTTCTTGATGTTGTATTGCTTTAGGAATGTTGAGAACTCTTTTGATGTGAATTCCCTCATTCAATTTGAGCAGAGGAGTTGAAGTTGCTTCCTAGACTATGTAACAACATGCTTATGGAAGATCTTGAAATGTACAAGGGCTTCACTCTTCATTTTGAGAAAGAACACCCAAATCTTGAAAGAAAAGTCATCAAAAAACAACTAAAAGTACTTCAATTCTTGATGGGATGCTAGAATGGGTCCACACAGGTCAATATGCACCATAGTAAGTCATTCTTTGGCATGTAAAGGACTCAGCTCAAATGGAATTTGATCTTGTTTACCCACAAGACAACTAGAACATATCAACAAAAAATGGGAAAGTTGAGGAATTCCATGTACCATTTCCTTATAATTGAGATGGAAGAGGGAACCAATAGATAGATGACCATAGCAGAAGTGCCAAAGTGTAATGGATTCTATCGTAAAGGCAATGAGTACAACTTCACTAGTTGAAACTACATCTACGGCAAATAACCATTCCTTCAAGAAGGCTTTATCAAGAACCTAACCTTCTTGAGAAATGAGACATGATTTGATGCCTTCCTAGACTAGAAACACTACTTTTATCTTGTGATTCAATAGTTGATTGACGGATAAGAGATTAATTGTCAAACTAGGGACATAGAGTACCTTTCTGAGAACATACTGTCTTGTCTCAAGAGGAATGGTGACACATCTAATTCCTTCTACAATGTACTATTTATCATCATAATTGAAACTCAATCTCTAGTTGGATGAGTTGTCAGTGAATCAAAGAGTTCCTTAAATTTAGTCATGTGCTTGTTGGCACCAGAGTCTATTAACCAAAATTTGCTCACTTCTATTGAGGTTTGAAATACTAGTACAAGATCATCATGGGCTCCATATGATATTTCTTCTACTACTTCATCATCACATGCATTCTCCTCTTTCTTTTGTGTTTCTACATTCCATTTTTTCTCCAATGTCAAGGACATATCTTATATTTCTCTGAGTCATCTTTACTGGAAGAACCCTCATGACTGGATTGGCCTTAAGCCAAGGCATTATACCAACAATGATCAGTATCATGTGTGTGGGTTTTGAAAATGTAACACCACCACTTTAGCTTCTCAGTCTTCTATTGTTGTTGATGTTGTTGTGGCTAATTTTGAGGTCCTTTCTTTAATTTTGGACCTCATTGCTTGGAGATCAGGGCTTTATCCTCAAATTCTTCATACACAAACTACATTTATTCCTCCTGTTGAAGCAAATTGACTAGTTCTTTGAATGAGATCAATTTTTTGGTAATATTGAGTGTCATAATGAACATGTGAACCTAAGGTGGGAGAGCTCTCAGTGTGATCAAAACCAACATCTTGTCTTTGATCTTTTCTCTAAGTGTAACAAGTTTTACTTGTAGTTCTGTACCCTAATGTAAAAACTCTTCAACCTTTTCACTTGATTTCATACTGAGTGTATGAAGAAGAAATTGAAAATGTAGAATTTTTGTCTAGTTATTCACCTCATAAATTATGGACAAAATATCCCATGCCTCCTTTGATGTTTATGCATCATGAACATGCAGTTGTACATCATCAATAATACTGAGAGTTATCATCATGAGCACTTTTGCATCTGACTTGTCAAATTTATTTTGCTCATCCTGACTACTAGGATGGGGAATTATTCCAATGATGATGCACCATAATTATTCAAATTAAAGAATCATTCACATCTTCATATTCTAAGTGGCAAAATTTGGCCCTTTCAAGAGCTAGAGATCTAACAAAAGCAACTTGGTGCAGACATTTCTGTGTATGTTTTCATAATTTATTTTTTAAGAAAATACAATCAAGAATAGTATTTATTTCCTCAAAGTTTCCAAAAAAATTATATTTTTTATTTATTTACAATGGTGTGTCATAGAAAGATGGGCTCAATATGCTTATGCAGTCAAATGTAGACATTTGTTGGGATATTCTTATTCACGTTCATCATCTGCATCATAGCATTCTTTAATTTTTGTGTCAAAATTTTGAACCTGACACTTCACTTTGAATAGGAAATAGCTGAGGAGGCTCTGGTGTACTAGTTCATTAAGTTGAATATTGCCAATGTCTTTGAGGGTAGCTTGTAAGGAAAAATAGAATCATATGGGATTCATTCAAACTTCTTGTTTTAAAATTTCAAAAAAAATTGAAATGTACCTTATTTGCTGGCTATTGCCTTTTACAATCTCCTTCTTGTCATGATTGGCTCCTTCACACCACATGATCTATAGATCTCTTTGCAATTTTTTTGTGTCTCTCTCTCTTCTATAGGCTTTGACCTTAATCTTTGCCTGAACAACTGCATTAAACTCTTCTAGTCTTATGTTTTCTAGGCTTTGTATAGCATCTCACTTTGGCTCCTTCTTTATCTTCTATTACTAGGCTTTTAATGTTCACTTCTTCTTAGTGGCTGGTCTTCCTTCTTCCTATAATGGCATCGACTAAGGCTTGCATGATCCTCTACTAGCTACATGGTAGGTTCTCATGCTAAAGACAAAAATTGCTATCTTCACAGTTCTCTAGGATTACATCAATCTACACATTTATCTAACCTTCCACTACCTTACTAGATTGCATTCAAGCTTCATCATGGATCCTTCCATCATTAGCTACACCTCTCTCATACTAGAGTGAGCTACAACTCATATGGACCAGCTAGGAATCAAACCTAGGACCTTCCATTTACTTTTGGAGTGCTCTACTAATTGAGCTACTAGCCCCTTTATGGCCAACCCATCGTCAGTCTAGGTGTGGCTTATTTCCAACATCATTGGCCAATGGTTAAATAAACAAAGTAATATTTGTTCCCACTATTTGAAAACCTTTTTCCCCTTTACATACGACATTTTTGAAAATGTACATAGGTTATTTTTTGGACACCAGTTGGTGTCATTTTTCATGGAAAACTTGTTGATGTTGTTTACCAAGTTGAATCTAAAAACAAATAGTAAAAATTAATTAGTAAATGAATAAAATCATGATGGTAGCTAAAAGCAAAGTACACATGAATATAAACTCACAATTGTGGTGTTACATTCTAATTATGTATTCTTAACATGCAAGTTAAACTAGTTATTTGTTTGTTGAAAACTTTTTATCAAGGATCCAAAAAATCTTACTAATAATGAATCATCTGATATTATGATATTAGCACTTGTACTATAAGATATAAGTTTACATTTTTCTCAATCCATATATATTTTTTCCATTCTTGATTTTATAGTCAATATAATACAAAAGGAAACAACTCCTCTTTCATATTTTGATTTTTCTTTCATATTTTGATTTTTCTTTGAGCCAATTATCTTTGGTGAATAAAAATTAATCTTAACATACTTACCATAATTCTAATGTAGTGATTAAAAAATTATATGTAAAGAACATCAATAAACATTTAATATATAAACTTATTAAGAAGATAATTTATTCACTTGGCAACTGTTAACTACTCACCTCAAACCAAAGGCAATTAACTATCAAGAAAAATGAATAGCTTCTACAACTGATAAGTAACATAAATGCTTAAACAATGAATAGCCACAAAAACTACAATTTCCTTATATAATAGCTTTCTATTTATTTATTAAAAATTACATTTATTTTTCAAAGTGAACATGATATTTTACTTGAGATTAGATTTAATTCATAGATCTAGTTGTACATTGTAATATACAGTGCATAATGAACATAATATTTTACTTGAGATTAGATTTAATTCCTAGCTTTATTTTTATATTGCAATCTTAATCTTCTACTTAAAAATAGATTTAATTCCTATATCTGCTTGTACACTATAATATATATCATATATTTCAAAGAAATATATAATTTTCGCAATGCACTTAATAATGTTTTTGTACCATTTCATTGCATATGTGCACCACCAAAACTAGATGCATCTTCCTAGCTAACAGTGCACTTATTTTGTTGGGTAGTTGTTATCTAGTAAATTGTTATGAATTTCATACTTTGATCAAAATTTTATGCAAGTTATTTATTTATTTATTGATATCTAAGTTTTATCCTGAAAAAAATGGTTTAACAATGTAACTTGGTCTTTATAATCACCCCAAACTTTATGTTTCAATTTGGCATATTCTATTTCACAAAATTGTCATAATATTGACTTCACAGGGCTTCATGTTTAGAAGTCCTTAGATAAATTTATTTTCTTTGAGTTCAAATATACTTAAAAAAATGTCAACACTTGGCCTTTCCTTTTTAAATCTCCATATCCAACACATTCAATGGACATAGGAAAGTCAAAAACTATACATAATTATTTTACATATATACTCCAATTTATTTTAAATGGTGAGAAACACCAAAGTAGTTGAAGGACACATAGCATTTAATGTAGAAAAATAAAAAAATGACATCCACTTCATCATCAGTAGTGGCAATCAAGCCCATCCAATGCTAAACATATGTGGATATAAAAATATTTTTACATGAGTTTCTATACAACTTTTTATATCAAATTTTACATTTAGGATTAATCAATCAACTTGTTTTTATTTCTTGTTCAAGGTATGAAAAGGTTTTACATCCACTTACTTTTGAGGAAGTATCAAACAACACCAAATAAGAACAAAATCTACTAATTCCCATATGGACTTAGTTCATGGCACCCTTGTTTAACTTTGATCCATGATTTAATGCTTCACGGGTATTTTATCCTATCTTACCCAACACTTTTAGTGCATTTCTCAACCTTTGTCTAATTTTATTCCCACATATTGAATTTTCATGCTAATTTTCACACCTAAGGAGCTTGATGATCTAAAACTCTAGGGCACATTATAAATGGTCATCCACCCTAAGGTAATGAATATGTGCCTTGCACATCCCTTCAACCCATATGGTCTAAGTGACTGGGTGTTATGGATGCACATTGATCAGTCCATTTTCAATTATGCTTTGATGGATGTCCATTCCCAATTCTAAAAGCTCTTATTTTGGCACATGAAGGGAGAGAGTAGGTCAATTTTTGTGAAATTATATGGCATGCACTTCATCTTACTATAAGTTATTCTAGAAGCACTTGTTAATGGTTTAGTTTTTCAAGCCATGATATTTTGCCTGTAGGCCCATACGAGCTAACAAATTTTTCAACAAAGTCATTAACCACCTCAGTATGGCACTTTGTTGTAGCAAAAATAAGAGGTGTTACATTTAACAAACAAAATCATTTTTCTCCATATCACCACTTGGGATCAGATATAGTGATGCTGTAAGGTAAAACTAGCTTCACACCTTTTGATTGCATTCACCACATTCCATGATGCCATGGATTCTAAATATTTGCCATATATGTTTTCGTATTAGTTTCAATGAAGTTTAAACGTAAATTATTTGACAAAACATTTCATATAACTTTGGCATGTCGAAATGTCTAAAAAATGCCTTAATGAAATTTGTACTGATTTGTTTGACCATCAACCTATTTCACTTGGCACAAGCTTATAGGATGTAAGCAAGGTTCTAGAAATAGTATTTACACCTATAAATTACATTTAGATTTGAAATACATGAGAACCCAATTCAACAAATACATTGTGTGTGAAACCTATAAGAGGCATGCAAACCACGTGACAAAATTCTCCAATGAAATTTGACCATTTACAAGCATGTGAACCATTTGAAAAAATGTGTCAAAGAAAATTTATGCCTAATAGCCATGTCCATGAGTTCATTCATCTAGTTTAAGTAATCCTCATTGCAATGATTCTAAAAAAGTGTGGCTATAGCAATAATTAATTTATTATGGGTATAAGATTTATAATATAACTAGATTTTATGCTTGTGTTTAACCTTTTTTGGTATATATATGTTATTAAGGGTTAAAGGGATAGAGTAGTAGGATAATTAATTGAAAATTTAGATAAATAAATATTTTGAATTAAAATAATGGTATATGTTAAATATAACATGTGTTAAATTAGAAAGATAATCAATTGATTATAATGTCATATAGAAATGATACTTGGATAGATTTATAATGCACAGGTGGATTTGATTTTTAAAAAAGTAAAAGTGTGTAGGATCAGGATTCTGAGAGAGTCATGAGATTCTAGACATGATGTTTCTAGAGCCAAAAATACTACCATCAACCTTGCGATATCACCATCCCTTTTGTGACACTACTATTTGGTACAAAATATGCTCTAGATTGTGATGCAACTAACTTCATTATTTTGGGTTTTTTTTATCACCTTTGTATTGATGTATTTAGATCTAGAAAAAAAGATGTATATATCTACTTATGGATCAAACCCTAGATCTTCACACTTCTTCACCCTTGGATTGTGTTTAAAAAATGGGTTAGTGGGATTATGGTGTTGAGATGACCTAAAATACCCCATCTCAATGAGTGTTCCCTACATAGACAATACTTTAAGGTGGGCCTCAGACTTATATACTTCTTCTCTATATGTGGGAGTGTGTGTGAAAAATGGTGTAATATGTTATATGTAAATGCATGTAATGATCTAGCTTGTAACATGACAAATACAACACATGGCCTTTTATTTGGATGATTACAACCTTTTGTATAATTGATCCCATGATTGATAAAGAAATAGAGATGCCTAGGGTAGAATAACCCAGTTGTGCAATTGATTGAATGAGTTTTGGTAGGTGATTTATTGATATTTTATAGATGAATAATGAGAAGACTTAGATTCATATTGATCTTGCACCTTTTTAAAATATCTCATAATAGGGTTCATCAAGACAAATAGGCCAACCCATAAGATTCAAATAATTTTCAATTTGGATGACTTTAGGAGATTGGACAATAGATAAAGACAAGGACACTAGCATTATTGACATTAGTGTCCCTCTATGGTTGGTAGTGTCTAAAAGGTTAGAAAACATGTATGGATATGTTATTTATAGTGAAGAAAATATATCATGTTTTGAGCATTATGTAGTGTACAGGTTATCTGAGTCATCAAAAGGATATGTGTTATACTATAAGATAATAATTTAAGCATAATGAGATGAAAAATGTGAACCTTTTGCTAATGATAAGGTCCAAAATATAAGATTAGAGCACTGATTGATATTTAACAAATGTACAAGATTGATCTATGTTATAAATATTTATTTCTATTATCTAAATCTCCTTGCCTTACTTCCAACCTCCCACCCACCCATTTAATATATTAATGCATAAGGATGAAATTACTTGGTTTAAAGGAAATAAATGCACACCTGGGTGTGTACAACACCCCTAGCTTTTACTTGAGCCTACTTTGAATGTTTTTTTGATGTATGACTTGTAACCATATGTGCACATAGATATATTAAGAATGTAAGAAGGAAGTCAATAATGATATCATAATCCCTCAACCTCCTCTAACTCTTAGGATAACCAACACAACATCCTAATCCCTTGGCAATTCCCAATCATTATAGTTGTACACCTAACATCAACATTTATACATGTCATGTTACATTAATGACCACTAACACGTGTATATGATTGGGTAAACTACTATGGTAGTTATGCGTAGATCATACAAATTTGACTCTTGGTAGATCTCATGGTTAGTCCATACCAAATTGCATAAATATTGAGATAAATCATATTTATCGATAACCTGGATCACTTTTCGTAAAAGCATGTACAATATAACCACAAAAGCTAATATCCATTCAAAACTATATCTCAATTCTCAAAATTTCTGATTATATTTCAGTTATATCATAATAATAAGAGAGCAAGGAATAGGTAGAGTGGGAGAGAGAAAATATAATTTATAATAAGGTCAACCAATACTAAATATAAATAGTGTCTATAATCATAAACACTAAAAATTGCTTGTAAAAAGTTAATAAATAATATAATCAATATGTAATTATCTCAAGAGTAACATTACTACATCTAATTTTCAAATAATCACATGTAAATAATAATATATAATCATCTCAATACACCCATAAAGAGGGTCACAACACAAAGTTTATCATGACTATCAAGAATAAAGTCAATGTAGACAATTATCAAATTATGTAAATCCTTGGATGACAATAAACTGATATAGCTAAGCACATTTGAAGAGAAATATTGGCTATGTAACCCATTAGTAACCATAACTATTTGAAGGCACATGGTAATGAAAAAAAGGGGTGTGACACAATATGATAAATTATAAAATATTTATTATTAGCTTTTCTTGATGGCACAAAATTGATACAAATGTTGCATTAATATCAATGTCATTTTTGCATCACTTTTTGTGTCTTATTTGAATCACAAAAAGAAAATTATATTTAAAAAAAGATATAAAATCGATTAATTTGTGGTGCTAAGTGCATTTAATGTAATAGTTTTATGACCTATTTTTTAATACAGTGTAACTGATCCAAATAAAATGCTCCACTATTGCATATGACTATTTTATATGAGACACTAATAAATATGAACAAAATACTAATTAAAGTCAAATGTTCAAGATAAATTTGAATTAAAATTACATGTAAAGTTAGATGTAAAGACAAAGATTTAAAAGTATTAAAGTCATCATGAAATATCTCTAATGTCGATGTCCCAAAGTTGTCATTAAATTCAACATTCATGTTTCTATAATATCACTCAATGTTAACGTGACTTTAAATGCGACTTTGATATTTCGTAAATATTGACCTCTCACATTAAATGCAACTTTAATACCAGAATTTAATTGAGTAAAGTGTTGAAGCAAATGACATCCATTAAATAATGAGATATTTCAATTAATTGAATGGAATTGTACTTTTTATATTAAAATTTAGTTTTTAAATCACCCACCGATACATATTAGTAAATATAATTTAATTATCTTATAGATTTTGATACATATTAATTGTGGAATTGGCAGGTTCATACCTTTTCTAAAACATAAGTAGAGTTCCAGTCTCCATACCTCCACTTTTCTAATCAACACATTTTATGTATTCGATTAGAGACATCCTAATCATTAATGAGAATTGAATCTAGATGACTCTGATAAAAATGCATTCACTGTAACCATTACACGACAACTCAAAGGATGTAATTCAATTATCTTATAAATAATAACTATATTAGACAAGTTAGAGATGTGATTCACAAGGTCTGAAATGGACCTCGCATTAGGCAAGAAGATGAGAGTATTGGTAAGGATACTCTCCCTTATATCAAAGGTACAACTAATACTCTAGCTAAAATTTTAAAGAAAAAGAACATTAAGGTGTCTTTATCTCATCTCATCTCATCACAATCAAGAACATGTTGGAGAAGGTTAAGGAAGTTTCTAATCCTATTTTTCACAAAGAAAATTATTCTATTCTTTATCGCTGTGGAAAGGTTTATATCGGTGAATCTAATAATTCTATTCAAGTTAGACTCAAAGAGCACTATGCTGATCTCACGCATAACCAATTCCAAAAAATCTGTCATTGTAAAACATTCACATAACACTAATCATCCTATCTACATGGACGAAGTTAAAATTATTAATAAAGAAAACTATTTATTCAAAAGAAAAGTGCCAAAAACTATTACAATCAAGAAGAATCCTTTTAAAAATGAATCCTTTTAATTTAAATAGAGATCGTGATACCTATTATCTAATTTAAAAAAAATACATCTAATATTTTCCATCCTCCTTAACTGACCCCTTATTTTGACATTTGCACAAAAATTTATTGAACATCTTTCTTGATTTATTTCTTCATAATCTTCTTGATGATAGGCCTAACGTGAGGCCTGAAATATTCGAGGCTCCATAATTACCCTTTAATGCACTTCTACCCTTATTATTATTTATTCCCTGCCTATTATCATGAATTCTTTAATAACTATATTTTTATTTTTTTCTTTTAATACATAATGAATTAGTAATTGAATTTGAATTCATAACTATATTTTTAATTTTTTCTTCGAGTACATAATGGATTAGTAATTGAATATAATTATTTATTTATTTTTAAAGTACTTCAGTTATTTCCAAAGACTTCATTGCAATTTGCGTGTGTAGTGTTTTAATTTCAAACGGCGCCTGCATTTTTTCTGAGAGTCAATGACAAGTTGCCGTATGCGCCATGGCATTATTTTGACATGATAAACGACACAAAAACCCTTAGAAAGTCACAATTAAGATTCCACTAAAGTGCGCGTACATTTTAAATAAATACTGACGAGCCCAAGATCCATTGTATGTGTTATAAATCAAGTGTTTGCCTTGTCACTTACTCAAAAGAACTATTGCCGTGTGATATTTAATTAACTCTTAGACCCTGAAATCGAAGAGAGAAGGACACATGGATACAGATGTGGAAGTGCCTTCTTACTTTAGGTGCCCCATATCCATGGAGCTGATGAGAGATCCTGTAATTGTTTCTACAGGGATGACTTATGACAGAGAAAGCATAGAGCACTGGGTCTATACATGCAACAAGAAAACTTGCCCTGCTACCATGCAAGACCTGCACAGTTTGGAGATGACACCAAATCATACACTACGCCGCCTTATTCAGGGATGGTGTGTGTCTAATAGCTCCAAAGGGGTGGATCGAATCCCCACCCCCAAGCCGCATGTAGATCGGGTGCAGGTCGCCGACCTGCTCCAACAAGCGACTAGATCTAATCCTTTTCAGGCCATCAATGCACTGAAAAAGCTCAGGTTCCTTGCAAGGGAGAGCGAGAGGAATCTAAGATGTATTGGAGCTTCCGAACCCGGTCCAGTGTTGATATCTCTTCTCGGTTCGTGCTACAGAGACGAGAAAGGGAGCTTACGCTCACAATCTCTTCTCAGATCTAGTTTCCAAGAAGAGATCGAGAATGAGAACTCTAGAATATGGGAGGAAGCTTTGGGAATTCTCCTTCTGCTTCCTGTGACGCAGGAGACTGCTAAGCTGCTGTCCGAGCCTTCAGCCATGAGGTCCCTGGCGTGGATTCTGCATAGAGGCAGTAGTGATGCGAGGCTAAATGCAGCGATACTGTTACAGAATATTGCAGACAGAATCCCTCATTGGGAGCTCATTCTCAGACAAAATATTGATGTTTTGCATCGGCTGGTCGAGATGTTAAGGGATGTACTCTGCCGCCAGGCTACTGTAGCAGCGTTGGATGTTTTGAAGGTAATTTGTAAGGACTGTAGAAGGAATAAATTGAAAGCAGTAGAAGCGGGTTTAGTGTTTGTTTTGATAGAGCTGCTTCCAGAGGCTGAGGGGATAAAAGTTGAGAAGATCTTGGACCTGTTGGATAAGGTCTTGGACTGTGCGGAAGGAAGGGCTGCCATGGCCGACCACGCCATGGGCGTTGCTTCTGTGTCCCAGAAAATCATGGAGGTTTCTGAATTTCGAACGAAGAAAGCAGTTCGGATCCTCTGGTCGCTCTGTATTTTTTCGCCCAGTGCTTCTGTTCTTCGTGACATGCTTCAGTTTGGAGGTGCGTCGAAGCTGTGCATGATTCTCCAGGTGAAAGGCAAGCGTAAGACAAAGCAGAAGGCCAAAGAGGTACTCAAACTGCATGGAAAGAAGTGGTGCAACTCCCCTTGTTTTCCCTCGCCATCGATATTTTATTTTCCAGGTGATGATTGATGTGGTTCGAGTCAGTCGTTTTGAATGCAGTTGTCAAATGAAAAATAGTTCTGTTTTAGATTTTCTATAATGATTAGAAACAACAGCCGCAAACTATTTGATGACGATTTGTGTGATAAATTAGAATGAATACACTAATTATTTGATAACTCTTTGATGACAATTTCTGTGATAAATTAGCATCACTACCGTTTAGGATCCTAAATGATAATTGCAGAATGTAAAAAGTAGCGCCGACCACAAAAACATACATACATATATCAAAATCATTTGTATATACACATATTTATAGATTACTAGTGTAAAATTCTTTTGTAAATACTTGTGTATGATAGATTTTAGATGGTTCATGTATTATAACATACCAAAATAGGTTTCTAACGTATGATAGATTTTAGATGGTTCATGTATTATAACATACCAAAATAGGTTTCTAACACCCAAAAAAATTGTCCAAAATTTTAAATAGCATTGCAGATTACATCTGCTCGTAATCCGTATTAATGACAAAATGGTTATCTAAATTTATAAATTGGTTTTGTCAGTTAATTATCTGCTACTTAGCTCTGGGTAGTCAAGGTGGGGAAGGATTCAAAAAGTCACATGATTTATAAAATATTTGTCGGAAATTGTAATTTCTTCCTCCACCTATTATGCAGTATTTAATAATTGTAGTAAAGTAACATTTAATTTTTGTTGTTAAGTTTAATTGTTAGTCCTGTTAGTGGGTTACTAATAATAGCAGTTAAGTACTCTTTATAATGAGGTATTTGTAATCTGTTTTGAATCAAGCAAAATCAAATTATCGAAGTGAAATCAACAAGGAGAAGTATCTGTGTGGTCTTGATTTTGTGAATGCTGTAGTATTCCATTTGTATTGTGATTTTACTTTCTGCTTTCAGTTTGGTGTCAGAGCCATAAGATCGTGAGAGAATTGAAGAATTCAGAAAGAGAGCGAAGCCAACGATTCTTGTTTTTTTTGGATATTAGATTGCAGTTTTTAGAAAAGTGGATTTTTAATGAGCCGCTGGCAAAGGGTAGATCGCTGCAACCAGATAAGACAAAAAAAAGTTTGCAGATTTGTCAGGTCGGAGTTCTTTTAAAGAAGCGCAGCTGTTTTGTCTTCATTACTTCTACAGCGCAAAAATGCCTATCACCGTGCTTATCAGACAATATTGGTTTTATTCGAGACTAAAGTCTCTTCGCCGGTGGCCAACCTTCAGAAGGAGGTCAAGCCTGAGAGGAGGAAGCATCCAAATCTTCTTTAATCCAGTTCAACTCTTCAAGTCGAGCATTTGTGCCATTTTTAACACGTTCCTCATCTGAACTGATACAAAGCTGAGTTGAGGGAAGAAGCATCATTCCAAGACTGTATAAGAAGATTTGTGCTGTCCGCTTTACTTCTACGAGCAGCAACAACGCTCAAAATCGGAGTTCAACATTTGCACTTACATTAAATCTTTTGCTCTTTAGATCATCATTCAAACTTCAACATTGATAGAGCAGTAGTTCACAGACAACCAATCCGTGAAATAACAACAGGTTGAGAAGCAGTCTAAAATTTATAGCATGGTTAGATTAGATGGAAAGCATTGGTAGCGTCCGCCAACATTTTGACCGATAAAATTATGGCATGTAGGTAAAGAGGATTAAGATGATATTGGTGGTGCATGATTTTTGGGAGTGTGTAGTCGGCTGTTTCACAAATGTGACCGACCAGGTTATCTATAATGTATTGATAAACGCACAAAAGACTCATCTAAAAGAAAGTAGGGGAGAGAATGCAAAAGCTTTAAACTTGATTAAGACAGCAATGACAGAAGCCATATATTCAAGAATCATAGTAGCCAATTACTAAAAGGAGGCATGGGAGATCCTTCAAAACTCTTACAAAGGCATTGATAAGGTACAGTTAGTCAAAATCCAATTGCTTAGAAGAGAATTTAAAACATTACAAATGGATGATATTGAGTCTATTTCTGAATTTTATACTAAAGTATCTAGAGTAACCAATCAGTTAAAAATTAATGGTGAATGTATAGAAGACAAAAGGATTGTTGAAAAGTTCCTTAGGAGTTTGCCTATGAGATATGATCCAATTGTTGTAGCTATTGAGAAGGCTAAGGACTTCTCAAAGATGATGATGATTTGAAGGGTTTTGTAGAAACCCGTGAGCAATGGTTAAATAGATCTAGACCTTCTTCCTTAGATCAAGCATTCAAGGCTTATCCCAGTTTCAAAGGCAGGGGGAGAGGAAGAGAAAATACAAGAAAAAGTTTTAGAGCTAGAGGAAGAGAAAACAGAGGAAAAAATTTTAGAGGTAGAGGAAGAGAAATAAGTTATTATATTAGAGAAAGCTCAAATAGTCAAGAATGAGCGAGCAACTCACAATTAATTTTATAAGACAAGAAGAGGAACATTAATTCAAACCAAAGGTATGATAAAAGTAATGTTCAATGTTATTATTATCATAAGTATGGTCATTTTGCTAATGAATGCGGAAAAAGAAAACATGATCTATCAAGACAAAGTGAAAATATAACTAATGAGAATTTAAGAGAACCTAAAAATTTGCCAAACATGTTCATTGTATGTAATGTTACTGAGCAGAACAATGCTGAGGTTTGGTATTTGGATAGTGCATGTAGTAACCACATGAGTAGTAATGAGAACTTCTTTACCTTCATTAATAAGATTATACACTCCAAGATAAAGATGGGGAACAATGAAACAATTTCAATTGTTGGTAGAGGGACTTTCATCATTTGCATCAAGCAATGTGAAAGGAGAGTAATCCAGGATGTCTACTATATACCAAATCTAAAACACATTTTGTTGACTATTAGATAGTTAGTCCAAAAATGATGTAGATTCTTAATGGAGAATGGAGAGCGCACAATCTATGATAAGAGAGGAAGGAAGAACAAGATAACTACATTTAAAATGATAAGAAACTGCATGTTTTCTCTTAAAATGGAAATTGATCCTCTCAAGAGTACAATAGTACTACAATGAACAACCTTCAAGATCGCCATCAAAGTCACATTCAAAGTTTGGCATTCAAGGTATGGATATTTAAGTTAATCTAGATTAGATATTTTATTTAAGAATAATATGGTTATAGGTCTACCAAGAATAGTAGAACCCATAAGAAAATGTGAGGCATGTATCTTAGAAAAACAACATAGGTACTCTTTCAATTAGAGATGTCTAAAAGGGAAAAAACACAATTAGAGTTGGCACACTTATATTTTTGTGTTCCAATCAAAACTCTCACCCACTCCAAGAATGCATATTTATTGGCGTTCATAAATGATTACAACAGGGAGACATGGATTTATTTCTTAAATAATAAATATGGAACTTCTGAGAAATTCAAATGGTTCAAGACATTGGTTGAGAAACAAAGTGGATATTTCATCAAGGCCCTAAGATTGGATAAAGAGGGAGAGAATGTATCTAAATAATTTCTATTTCTTTTACAAAAGTGAAGGCATTGAAGAGTAGTTCATAGCTAGATACACTCCATAAAAAAATAGAGTGGCAAAAAGAAAGAATAGGACCATCTAGGAATATTGGGGTAAAGTTGTAGAAAAAATAGTATATTTGTTAAAGAAGTGTCCCACAAAGGTTGTTTGAAATAGGACTCCACAAAAAATATGGACAAATATAAAGTATAGTGTCGAGCACTTAAGAATATGTGGGTGTGTTGTGTATACACATATGCCAAAGTAAAAAAGGCACAAATTTGATGATAAAAGAGAAAAGTGTATCTTCATCGGATATAGTGAAGACACTAAAACATATAGACTTTACAAACCTATTAAAAAGAAGATTGTGATTAGTAGAGACGTTAAATTTATTGAGAATGAATCTTTGGATTGCACTATTAACACTACCTTAAGTATTGCGATAATGGTACCCATGGGTGATATAGAAGATGGAAATAAAGACAATGAAATTGAACCAATCATAGATCAATATGATAAACCTCCATCTATATCAAATTCAAAACATACTCCTCACTCAAGCAACTCCAATACTGGTTCAAATCCAACTCTCACTTCTTCAATGCCTTGAAAGATGAGGAGCTTGAGAGAGATTTATGATAACACAAGGTATAATTATCTTAATGAAAATATGAAGTTTTCTTTGATTTCTCATGAAGATCTTACACATGATTTGAAGAAGCAATGAAAGAAAAGAAATGGCGTAGGGAAATATATGAGGAAATAGATGCAATTGAAAGAAACAAAACATGGGAGTTAGCTAACTTTCCAAAGGATAAATAAGTGATAAGAGTTAAGTGGGTTTACAACACCAAGATCACAATAGAAGGGAAAATTGATAGTCATAAAGCAAGGTTGGTTGTTAAGGGATACAAACAATAGCTTGGAAGAGATTATGATGAGACTTATGCTCCTACTATAATAATGGAAACCATGTGGTTTGTTTTAGCAATAGTCTCCCAATACAAGTGGAAGGTATATATTATGGATGTGAAGTCTATCTTCTTGAATGAAGTACTCAAAGAATAAGTCTATGTTGATCAACCACTTGGATATGAAGTTCAATGACAATAAAACAAGGTGTATAGGCTCAAGAAGGGATTCTATGGGATTAAGCAAGCACAAAGGACTTGGTACAATAGAATTGATTCAGACTTTACTTTCAATTGCTTCAATAAAAGTAGTAGTGGGACCACATTGTACATCAAGGAAAGACATGGTATTATTTTAGTTGTTGTGTTATATGTAGATGATGAAATTTTTACAGAAAATGATGATCATTTCATTATTGAGTTCAAATAAGCAATGAAAATGGAGTTTCAATTGATAGAGTTGGGTCTATTAAGTTACTTTCTTGGTATAGAAATACAATAGATGGATCATGGCATATTCATCTCTTAGACTAAATATGTTTCACAAATCTTGAAGAGGTTCTAAATGTTGAACATCAAGTTTGAATCAACACCAACTACAACAAGCCTCAAATTGAGTAAGGAAAACTGCAACAATGAGATGAATCCAACCTTAGATAAGAACATGGTAGGTAGTCTCATGTATTTGACAACATCTAAGCCTAATCTAGTGTATGCACATGCAGTAAGTTTGATTTATAGATTCATATAACCACCTAAAGATACACATTGACAAGTAAACAAGATAATTTTTAGATAAGTCAATGGTAATCAGAACTATGGCATCATCTATACTGCATCAAATCATTTTGAATTAGCTGGCTATATAGATAGCAATTGGGTAGGTAGTATAGATGACAAGGAAATTACATCAGAGTATGTATTCCACACGGGTTCAGGATCGATTTCATGGGCATCAAAAAATTAACTCATAGTTTCTCTTTCCACAATAGAAGCTAAGTATATTATAAAAGATACAACAAAATGCTAGGTTATTTGGATAAGGAGAATTCTAGTTGATCTAAATAAGGAATGAATAGATGGTACACCAACATATTGTGATAACATATCTTCAATAGTCTTGACAAAGAATCTGGTGTTCTATGGATGAAACAAGCATATTCAAATCTGCTATCATTTCGTAATAGAATTAGTTAAAGATGGTGAAATCAAGTTAGCATTCTATAGATCTAAAGATAATTTAGCAAACATCTTCATAAAAGCACTAGCAAAGGATATAGTTTTGAGTGTTTGAGACAAAATTTAAGAGTAATTGATATTATAATAACTAGTGGAATAAATTAAGAGGGAGTATTGAAATTGTAATTTCTTCCTCCACCTATTATGCAACATTTAATAATTATAACTTATCAACATTTAATTTTTGTTGTTAGTCTTCTTTTTTTAAACTAAATGGGGTAAAAATTTATTCAAAAATAGGAGAAACCAAAAACATTACACAGCTTTATCCTGATCAACCAAAAGACTCATCTTCTGGGAGAAGTTCAAAGGCAATTGAGTATGATCAAGAATCTTCCACTGGGGCCCCTGCTCAAAGGCCCATTTAGCCAGGTAGTCAGCAACCCCATTCCATTCCCAGGGAATATGCTTGAAACACATCGATTCCAACACAGAGCTTAGTTGAAGAACATGTTGCACTACCACCACCAGTTGCCAGTCAACACTGTCAAAATTATGGCTAATTTACAAATTGATCACAACTTGGGAGTCTGATTCATAGATAATTTTTTGCCAGCCCTGTTGGCAGCATTTTTTCATCACCTATAAGATAGCCAGCGCTTCCATATAATTATTGGAATACCAGCCCTTGTAGACAAAGAAAATAAATTAAAGATTTCCAAAGCTATCACGTCCCATGCCACTGATACCAGCTTCTCCTAGGTTACCTCTTGAGGAGCCATCATTATTGATTTTCAATGTTCTAGGCATAGGGGGAGTCTAGCGCCCCAATCTGCAGACTGGTTTTTACATCTGCCTGTCGCTTCTCCAAGGTGCATGGACAGTGCGATGGTGGAGGTAGCCAAAGGTGCACCTGCTATGCTGGAGTAAATGCCGTAGTCCTCCATCCCCAAATCATCCATTTTGAAGCCTTTCACTGCCAGCGTCTCCTACAAATAATTTTGAACTTTTTCCCAAAGGGCATTAAGGTTCAACTATTCTCCACAAAAAATATGTCTATTTCTCTTAATCCAAATGTTCCACATAATGAATGCTGGGCCTACCAACCAAGGAGCCTGGAGAATGGGTGTTTTAGAAGCAGGGAGGCTCAACTAACTCCAAAATTTAGATAGTGAAGAGGTGTGCCAACAAGGTCTGCCCCACGCATTCCACCACTTGTGCCAAATACACCTAGCAAATTGACATTGGAAGAAGAGATGCACCCCTGTTTCCTCATCCCTGCAGTAGAGTACACACCTAGAAGGTCCCTGAAAGCCACGCTTACACAGGTTGTCCCAGGTGAGGCATCTGTTGTACACAAGCGTCCACAAGAAGAAATTGCATTTGGGCCAAGTAAAGGAATTCCATATTTTCTTTCCCCACAGGAAGTTAACTTCCCCAAACAATTGTTTAGACAGGGCATGATATCCAGCTGAGACCGACTAGCACCTAGTAGAATCACCTCCCCAAGCAAGCACATCCTGTCCTTGTAGGGAGCTACAATTTCTATATACTAAGATCTGAGATAGCTCCAATCAATTCTCCCAAGAGCCACTCGGTGGCCAGTCTGAAGAGTTTTTCCATCTATATCCCGTAGCCATGCCCAAATTATACTCCTTATATTGAGCAACATTAGTCCAATCGGCAGCTTGAAAGACATCACACAAAGGCTGTAGGTTCGGGTGGGAGGACAAAAGCAGGGGTGACCCATCACACGAGTCTTCCCAAAAGAGAGCCTCCACTTCAGTATTGCAGATCCAGAATAGGATTTGTTTAACCAATTGAGCTCCTAATTTGAGGGTATTCCAAATCATGGAACCACCCCGCTCAAGAGGCACCCAAGCGATGTCAGAGGGTTCCACCCCCAGAAAATACTTAAAAGCCAGGATGCTGGCCCAACGTTGAGACTGATTGGAGCACCATCTCCAGTACAATTTGGCAGTGAGGGTGTGGCTAGCCAGGATGGCTGAATGGAGACCAAGTCCCCCATCCTTCTTTGGCTGGCAAATAGTATCCCAGTTAACCAGGCTCCATTTGGTGCTTCGCAAGTTACCACTCCACAGGAATTGGTGGGAAAGGGCATCAAACTCCTTGAGAAAGTATATCGGGGCAACCTGCACTAGACAACGATAAACAAGGAGAGCTTGTATCACCGATTGCAAAAGTGTGACTCTCCCTGTAGTAGAGAGCCATCTATGCGTCCAGTGATTGACTTTTTGCCTGAGTCTATCCAACACATTCTGCCAGAAAAGCCGTGGCTGCCTACTTACCATAATGGGAATCCACAAATAAGTGATCGGGAGAGCTTGAATTTGAAATCTCAAGATGGCCGCAATCCTCTGTTGTATAGGACCCAGAGTGTTAAAGAAAAAAATAGAGGATTTGTGGTCGTTAATTTTTTGCCCAGTCGCATCCAAGTACATGTCAAGTGTATCTCTGAAAGCTTTCACCTCCTGAATACGTGCTCTCCCAGCCAGGATAGTATCATCAACAAACTGGAGGTGGGACGTGATTAAGCCATTCCCCCACTACCACCCTTGCACAACATTCTGAGAGACCTAGAACCTGATAAGCCGCCCCAATCCCTCAGCCAGGATGATGAATAAATAAGGGGATAATGGATCTCCTTGACGAAGGCCTCTCAACGCACCAAAAAGCTCAGTGGGTTGACCATTGATAAGGACCGAGTAGGAGGGCGTAGTTACATAGCTTAGCACCCATTGGATCCATGCCAGGGTGAAACCAAAGGCCATCATGACTTTTTGTAAGAATCTCCAGCTGGCCCTGTCATAGGCCTTAGCTAAGTCCAGCTTGATAAACATCGCACATTCTTGAGAAGTGCTCATAGAGTGAATGGCTTCCGAGGCAATAACCACCTCATCTAGAATCTGCTTGCCAGCAACAAATCCACCTTGTTCCTCTGAAATAATCAAAGGGAGGCATCTTTTGAGCCTTTCCGCTATGAGCTTAGTGATGATTTTATATATCACATTGCAGAGCGCAATAGGCCTAAAGTGGTCCAGCGGATTCGCTTGCTCTTTCTTCGGAATTAGGACAAGGAAAGTGGCATTCAAGGCCCTAAGCATTTCTTTGTTGGAAAAGGATCCCTGTACCACTGCAAATAGATCCTGCTTGATGATATCCCAAAAGTCCTGAAAAATTCAACTAGGAAGCCATCGGGCCCAGGAGCTTTACCTCTTTTCATGCTGAACACCACTCCCTCCACTTCAGCCCTTTCAATAGGCCTCATAAGATACTCATTCAGCCTCGAAGTCACCACAGAGGGGATGCAGGACAGCACTGTGTTTTCTGCCATCTCGGATGGAGGCAACCCATCAGAGAAAAACCTAGAAAAGTACCGGACCACTGCTCTAGATATGTCTTGCAAAGTATTCAAACATGTCCCATCTGGGCACACCAAGTGGGACATATAGTTTCTATTCCGCCTTGCCTGAACTGACTTGTGGAAAAAGGCGGTGTTCCTGTCTCCTTCCTGGACCCAGTCTATGCGTGCCTTTTGCTTCTAGAAGATCTCTTCCCGAAGTTCCCATTCATCTTTGTTGTTAGTATTGTTAGTAGGTTACTAATAATAGCATTTAAGTTCTCTTTATAGTGAGACATTTGTAATCTGTTTTGTATCAAGCAAAATCAAGCAATCGAAATAACATCAACGAAGAGAAGTATCTCTGGTCTTGTTTTTGTGAATGCTGTATCATTTCATTTGTGTTGTGATTTTATTTTCTGTTTTCAATGTTTTCTCTAGCAATAATCCATATTAATGATATTATTAGAATAGAGAGGAGATAAAAAAATTAAATTTATAAAAGAATTTTGTCAGTTAATTATCTGCCATTTATCTCAAGGTTGTCTAGGTGGGTAACAGTTAAAAAAGCCATATGCTTTATACAATGTTTTGTGTAGCTTAACTGCCATCTGCTTGAAGGCAATCAGTTGAAGCCATATGATTTTTTTGCATGATTATTTGTTTTTAAATCTCTCGGATGCAAGTTATATGTTTTTTCAAAATTTTCGTGATGTAATGACATAGCAAAATGTAACATCACTTGTTTCTTATCCTCATCTTCTTCTTTACAAAACAAAGATAGGTGTTATCTGTCTATATAATTTTCAATCTTCTTGTTTGAAATATTAGAAGAGAGCTGACTCTTGGTTGTATATATATTTTTTTCTATTGAGATTCAATCTGTAGGTAATTTGTTTTCCGTACATAAGCATTGAACTAGTCTTAACATTTATAAAAACTCATTTTCTCAATAGAATCGTTCCAAAGCGTGTTATTATTTTTTCTACTCTGTGCTAAATGGCTGATGGTTCTTTGGGAAAATCTCTCTCGTTCCGCCAACTTTTAATACATTTCATCCTGTCCCAGTATCATTTCTTTCTTGAGTTGTGAGTATTATTATTATTATTATTTTTTCCCGTACTTTATTGACATAGTGCTTCTCCTCCTCCTCAATTGAGGAAGAGAAAAAAAAAAAAAAAAAACGTACTTTTGAAACTCTCAACATTATTCTACGATTTAGATATTTAATATATGTTCGTACAAAACCATTTTCTAGATCTCTTGGTACATGACTCTTTGCACTAGAATTCCAATTGGCGTCTTCCAGGATCTGTGCATTTAACATATTCATTCACCCATCTATGTTTTTCCTTTTTCTGGTAATTGGAAGACAAAATGCACGCCGATATTGAGAAATTTACTTCAAATAATTTTTGTGCAGCATTTAGTCATACGCACGAAAAGAACAATATAAATTGATTCACTTTATTCAGTTTGATGTTCTTTATAATCATATGGCACACGCCCCTAAAATTAGATATTGAAGGTACTTATGTATTTCAATTCAACATCTGACAGAACGGAAGAGAAAGGTGAATCTAGGCGAGTAACCGGCCCGCCGGCCAACCTAAAAAAAGAAGTGATAATCATCGCACACACCCGTCTAAAATGAAGTATATGGTCTTGGTAGCAATATTTGATCAAATCCAAATCTTCGGGTTGCAGATATCTTAGATCTGATTACATGTTTACAAGTTCTTATATTTATGACAATTCTTTTATAATTTTTAACACAAAAATATGTAATTATTATCCCAAGCTTTTTATTTACCTTATTATTATTTTATTTATTTATTATAAATTACAGTATATTTATTGTAATATTTAATTAAATTAAAATTTATTATTTTAATAAATTTGTATTGTTCATCATCATCATCATCATCATCATCATCATTGCATATTTTAACAAACAATATTTAGATGAAATTATGATTAAAAGTATCTACACTTAATTCTCTATATCAAGTACCTAAAAGAATTTATATCCTAATGAATGATATAAGCAACCATCATCCTCATCAATTGGACTACAACTCTTTTTTATACCTTAATTATTTTGAATCTCAATCATTTTTAATACAATTATTTGAAATATAAAATTTTAACTCTATTTTAATATTTATTTGAATTCATTATGATTTGTATAAATTTGTTTTTATTTTTAAGATACACCATCATAAAATTAAATAAATCCAAAGTTCAATTATATCTTTTCATGAAATTGCTTTCACTTTATTCAATTTATTCATGCGTATGAAGACAGTTTATGTTTTATGTCCATAATTGTTTGTCAAAACATTTTAGCGTTATCATTCCACACCCTAAACATTGGCTATAGGATCTTATCGAGTATGAGTATATATAACAACACCTCCTTAGTTTATATTGATTTAAGAGTTTCACCTAAAGCTATTATTTCATTCTCTCAAAAATATATTTCCTTAATGATCATAGCATTCGAATTGATTTGAAAGGGGTTTATAGTAAACATACATTAAATCTTACAGTTTTAATATAATATTGTAAAATTAATTTGTATTATTATTTTTTTTATATCTAACTACCAGAAATATAATTTGAAATAGTTACTATTATTTACATTTACTATTAAAAACGATTCATGTCATACTCTTATTCATAATGATATAGTTTTCATGCAATTATTTCTTTAAAAAAATAGAAAAACTCCTAGTAAGTTCTTTAGACTTGGTTGTTTTCTTAAATTATTTCATAAAATTTTAATGAAATTATTTAATTGATTTTTTCCAATCCAACATTGATTTTTGGTTTTCGTGTATCAATTTTTAAAGTGATATGTGTGTTTCAATTTCAAATATTGCATCTATAACAACATATCTCCTTAAAAGATAGGTTACAATACCGGTTTTACCAAATTAACATCAATGGATTAACTTTTATAGATACCTCCAATGTCATTTACGACCCGGCCAATGGATTTAGGGCCCTCAAAATCCCCAAAAATGTCTATTTGTTTTCTCAAGATGAACATTAGGTACACGAGCTAATAATTCTTCCTTTGAGGTACATATAAATAGTGTGTGTATTTGAGTGTGTTTGTATTCTTGTATCATTACATATAACAAATTTTCTTTTACACATTCAAATATACAATAGAGATTGTAGGTTATTACGAAACCACGGATTTTATAATTATATAAAAATAATAGAATGTAATTACAAAGATTATTAAACAAATAAATATTTAATATGAATGAGATGAAACATATGATTTATATAGTAAAATATTAATAATTTAAAGAAACATCTATGATGTAAAATATTAAATTTTATTAATTTTAAAATGGATATATTACATACGAACTTGTTATGTAGATTATATGCAGACTCTACAAAGATAAATACGTTTAATTGGTAAAGCACTATTAGGATTCTTCCTAAAAATAAGGTAGAAAAATGGCATTAGGAATTTTATTCTAAAAATAGAATCTAATGGAATTTATCTTCCTAGAAACATGGGTTTGACTCATTGATTTTTTACTTCCTTTGGACCCCTCTATAACCCGCTAGACCTCACTACAAAAATAGTGGGAAGGGAAGGGCAGGGGCATTTCCCTTCCCCCCCCCTCCCGCCCGCCCCCTCCTCCCCTTCGCCACCCCCCCGCGCTGCCCCACCCTCGCACACACACCCACTTGTAAAATTTAGATATATGCCACATCGTAAAAGGGTCCAAAATTTAACTTTGTTGTCATATATTTAACAATCTCCACCTTGAAAACAATTTCTACCTAATATCGTGCCAACCAACTCATCACCTTTTCTACAATCCAAGAGAAACCAAACGACAGTTTAGTTTCTCTAAAAAAACTAGTTTTGTGAATATTCAGTACTATTTTCCTCTATGTGAACCTTTTCAAGTGCCACTTTTCTTTCTTCAATCACATGTCTGATAAATTGTACTTTATTGCAATATGCTTTGTCTTACTATGATAAACTAGATTCTTGGACAAAGAAATTGCACTCTGATTATCACAAAATACCTTCATTTTGTATCGCTCTCTTCCAATTGCACCCAATAGGTCCTTTAGCCAAATTGCCTCTTGACAAGCATGATAGGCAATCACATATTTTGTCTCAGGATTTGATGGAACAATAGTCTTTTAAAGATTTGACATATAACTAATAGGTCAACTTGCAAATGTAAAAATGTAACTAGATGTTAATCTTGTTTTGTCTAGATCTCTTGAAAAATTTGAATCAAGATATTGACAAATAAAATTAGTAGTTCTATTATAAGTGATATAATAGTCACTTGTGCCTCACAAGTAGTGAAACACCCACTTCACTGATACCAATTATTCTTTACCTGGGTTTGCCATATATCTACCAACAACTCCAACTACATGTGAAATCTCGGGCCTTGTACATACTATAGCATACATTAAACTTTCTATTGCACTAGAATATGGTAAATGAAATTTATACTACCTTTATTCATCATTACTAGGGCATAAACATGAATAAATATTAAGATCAGAAGTAAAATCGATACTAACTAGTTTCACATACTTGATACTAAATCTGGGTAGTATCTTTTCCAAATACTTTTTCTGTGATAACCAAATCTTACCTTTTTTCTTGTCTCTATGTATCTTCATGCCTAAGATTCATTTTTTTCTCCTAGATCCTTCGTATCAAATTTCCTAGCCATATGAGCCTTTAAATTGTTGATTTCTATCATGTGTTTACTTGATACAAGCATATCATCAACTTAAAGTGCCAATATGATGAATGAGCCATTGTCTAAAAACTAGAAGGAAACACAATGATCATATTCACTATTAAAAAAATTATGTCTCCCCATGAAAGAATCAAACTTCTTGTACCATTGCCTGGGTGATTGTTTTAGGCCATACAATGATTTTTTGAGCTTGCTAACAAAACATTTTTCACTATCTTGTACAAAATCCTCAGGGTGTTCCATATAAATATGTTCCTCTAAATATCCATGAAAGAATAATATTTTAACATCTAATTGCTCTAACTCTAAATCAATTAAAACCACTAATGTTAAAATAACTTGAATTGAAATAAATTAAAAAACTAGTGAAAATATTTTATGGTAATCAATACCTTTCTACCTTTTCATTGACACATAACTTTTGTTTGTAAACCCATTTGCAACCGACATGTTTTCTTCTTTTTTGATGTTTTATTAGGTCCTATGACTTGTTCTTAGACAAGGCATCCATTTCCTCCTACATTTCCCTTTTCTATTTGGAAGTATTTGTATCCTCCAATGCTACCAAATAAAAAATAGGTTCCCCATCATTAAAAATTAAAGCAATTGAAATATTGGGACTACATATTTACTTGGAGGATCTCTAACCCCTATAGATATCCATGCTGACTATGCAAGTGTTTCCTCATGTTCTGACCTCCATTCTGACTATTGAGGTGTTTCTTCAAGTTATTATAAATCTTCAGCATCTTCACCATCAAAAAATAGATAAATTTTATCATTTTAGAATCTAAATATGAAGATGTCTTGATTTCAACCTTGACATGTCACTGTTCTAGTTCATATTTTTCTTTACTTTTTGCATCTGATTTTAGAAAAGATGATTAATCAAACTGTACTTCTCTACTAATGATGATATTTTGGGTAGTAGGACTCCAAACTATGTATCCATTAACACCATCTCCTTCACCCTACCCAACAAAGATATAATTATTGTATCTTGGATCTAACATTAAATGATGATTCTTATTAGTAAGAGCATAAGCATTACAACCAAAAATTTCAAATTTGAATAATCACATGGATGACCTATCCATACCTCTTCAAGAATCATACAATCTATTGCAACTGATGGTGAGTGATTTACTAGATCACATGGTGTACAAATTTCTTTTTTCCATAAATTCTTGTCTAAATTTGCATTGTTGGCCATGTTATTTGCTCTCTTTAAAAGAGTTCTATTCATGCATTCAGTAACCCTATTTTATTGCAATGTATAGATAGTGGTTTTATGCCTTTCAATATTAGATTCCTTGCAATAGTTCTAAAACTCAAAGGATGTGAACTCACCTCCATTATTTGTTCTTAAACATTTGATTGACCTAACAATTTTCTTCTCAACCAAATCTCTAAATTATTTAAATACATTAAAAACACCACAGTTTCTTTTTTAGATAGTAGACCCATACTTTTCTGGAGTATTTATCTATAAATGCAACAAAATATAATTATGCTCTATACAAAATTATAGGGGATGGATCGAATGCATCAGAATGAATATAGTCAAGAATTATTTTACTTACATGACTTCCTATGCTAAAATTATGTCTACTTTATTTCTTGAAAACATAGTGCTTTGTATAAATCCAATTCTAAAGATTTTTAAACCAGGAAGTAACTTATGATTTCTAGGTAGATTTAACCCTTTCTCGCTCATATACCCCAAATATAGATGCCATAGATGAGTATAATCTTCTATTATTTTATATACCACAACTGCTTGATTGATATCTACACTCCCTTACAATATGTAAAGATACCGAACTTTTAGAGCCTTCATTATGACTAAAGCACCTTTAGACAGCTTAAGATCTCCACCTTGACCTTTAAACTTATAAATGCAGGAATCTAATTCACTCAAAGAAATCAAAATTCATTTAAATTATGGTACATGTCTTATGTTAGAGTCTTTAATATATCATCAAACATGTTTATCTTAATGATAAAATCCTATCAATCTTATAAGAAACATTATTTTCCAAAGGAACTGAACTTTTGTCAAAGGGTTGGTAAGAATAAAACCAAATCCTCTATGGACACATGTGATGTGTAACAAATGAATCCAATAAAAATTCATGATGATAAGAAGAAACATTACAAATAGATAAACTTTCATCACTCATGTACCTTCACTTGTTTCTACCTAATTTTCTTCCTTTGGGGGATTCTTACTCCTTTTCACCTTCTTTTATTTTCCAACAATCCTTCTTAATATGTCCTACTTTACCATAGTGCCATCACTTCACCTTACTCTTCCTGGCTTCTGGCTTAGATCTAGATATGCCTTTGGAGTTTTTTCCTTGTTTTCTAAATCTTCCCTTAGTAACCATAACTTTAAGTGTAGAAGTCTCTAGACTAGGTTTTCTCCTTATCTCCTTAGCCAACAATGCTCCCATAATAAAATCGCAGTCAATCTCTTTAGTAGTACTGAAACTAATGAAAGTTACTATATGATCCCAAGAATCTAGTAAAGCACATAACAAGGTGACTACTTTGTCTTATTCATCCACTTTCACACCAATACTAATCAATATGCATAACCGATCATTGAAAATATTAAAAAGATCAACAATTTTCACACCTTCTTTCTTTCATAATGTATATAGATGCATCTTCAAATAAATATGGTTTGTTACATGTTTCATCATGAACAAGCCTTCTAATCTAGTCTAAAATCCTAGTGTAGTCTTTTCTTCATCTATTTTAAGAAAATCCTCATCTACTAAACATAATCATATTGTACTGAGAGATTTTGTATTGAGTTCTTCCCAATCATTGTCATTCATCATCATAGGTTTCTTTGCCTTTTTGTCCAGGGCTTTGTGCATCCCTTGTTGCACCAATACATCATGTGCTTTGAGTTTCCACAACTTAGAGTTGTTCTTTCTATTAAACTTCTCAACCTCAAACTTTATATTTGTAACTTTTGTCATTTGATGCTATAGAAAATAACACCAAATCTAGAACATAGTTGCTAACCTTGCTTTGATACCACTGTTAGAAAACTAGGCACTCTACAACTATTTTAAAATAACATAATGTAATTACAAAGATAATTAAACAAATAAATCCTCAATATATATGAGACAAAACACACAATATATGTGGTAAAACCTGAACAAGCTAAGGAAACATCCACAATGCAAGATATCAACCTTTATTAATTTCAAGATGAATAGAGTACATGTGAAATCACTATGTAGATTAGACGTAGACTCCACAAAGATAAATATGCGTATTTTAAAAAGCATTGTTATTATTCCTCCTCCTAAAAATAGAGTAAAAAATGCTATTATGACTTTTCTTCTAAAAATGAAATCTGGTGGAATTCATCTTCTTAGAAATAGGGCTTTCACTCCATGTTTTTTTGCTTGCCCTGAACTCCCTTGGACCCTTTGAGACAATATTTGGGGATCATTTTACCCCAAAACCACCTCTTCCTCATCCCCCTCCCCCCTCAAAAAGTGAGCTATAAACTACACCACAAAAAGGTTCAAAATTTAACTTTGTTATTGCATATCTAACATAGGCTACAATACACTACAATTTTTTTAGATAGAGAAATGTGAACTTGTTTCCAAAATCTAGAGAACCACATTTAACACTTCCTCACATATCGTGAAATCATAATTTTAGACAAACTTGAGTTCCTCTCTCCTCTGCACTATGAGAGTATAATGTTTCAATATCGCTCCTCCTGTCTAAATCTCATGCATAAAACATATCACACAAACTAAGTTTCAACACAATTGGGCTTTCATTACCTCTTTATAATAAATGAGGATTACACCATGGATCAAGATCATGTGTCTGCATGTTATCACACTATTGCAGAAGGTACGGTTAACATGGTGAGTGTGAATATCAGACTAGAAACTTTCTGCTTTATTATATTGTGCCACCTGCTATGATCTTAGAATTCTGGCTTCAAGGCTAACAATTGCCATAAATGAAGCTCCAACAAAAGAGTTTATTTCTTGATACTATGTATGCAATTAATTAATTAAAAAAACACATAATTATCATTTCTTCCATTTTCAATAATATATAAAATTTCATGCAAATTCAACAAAGCCTTTCCATTTATAGGGGATAAGACTTATGAATTCAGGTTAATGATGAAAACCGAAGTAATGGGTTTGTAGAATAAGGTTTGAGGTGGAGAAAAACACAATAATATGTTTTACGAGTGACCAAAAAACCATCTTGGAATTTAAATCATTATTTAAAAAAATATGGTAGATAACTTTTTTAAAAGTTCTCAAAACTAATTGGACTACACACAATCTCAAAAGGAAAAAAGTAAAGAGAGAAATAAAAAGAAAGAAAGCAGTAAAAAAAATACATTGACATAGCTTACATAACTAGAATAAACATTCATGAATGTAACGAAACCAAATTATACAAAATGAGAGAAAACAACAATTCCACTTATATGTAAACAAATTATATATTTATATCTAGGTCCCTTTACACACTGATTAATCAAAAGCCTTAACCAATAAGCTTCTAACTCAAGGTATGGTCCAAGCAAAATTTTTAATCTCTAACAGAAGCTTCAAACATGAGAGGAATCTGAGATGCATTGGAGCTTCAGAACCTTGTTCAGCATTGATATCTCTTCTTGGTTCTTGCTATAGAGAAAAGATAGGGAGTTTAGGCTAACAATCTCTTCTCAGGTCTGATAGAACAACAGAGCATCAAAATAAATATAACAAAAAATAAAAATAGAGCACACTCAGATTGCTATGGTAATCATGGAATTTTTTTTTATTGATCTTCTTGATTTTATGTTACAAGACTGCACCCAAGGGTTCTTTAAGTAGATTTTGAAAGCAAAAATAACTGAATAACAAACTAAAGATTAACTATAGTCTTTGCATGCAAACTGAGACTAAACTAATTCTCTAACTACTTGAACTAACTGAATGTTAATTGTTGAGCATGCAGACTGTGTGCATGAGAAGGAGTGAATAGAAGAGGGAGGTGGAACAGGTAGTTAACAATAAGTGGAGAAATTATCTCTAGTCTCTAACACTCCCCCTTAATTTCTACCACTAACTACTTTAGCATTTAAAATGCCTAAATTTTGTCTTAGATAATCAAAGGTCTCGTTTGCTAATGCCTTCATGAATATATCTTCCAATTGGTCTTCAGATTTACATAACTCCAAATGGATTTCTCCATTGTTCATTAACTCTCTGATAAAATGAAATCTTGTATCAATGTGCTTGCTCCTCTTATGAAAAACATGATTTCTTGATAATGCAATTGCTGATTTGTTGTCACAAAAGATTGGTGTTGACTCCTTGTGTGCTTATAATAAATCTATCAATACTCTCCTCATCCAAGTTGCTTGACATGCTGCTGATGTGGCTACTACATACTCTGCTTCAGCTGATAAAAGTGTCACTATAGGTTGCTTTTTGGATGCCCATGTGACCACACCTATTCCTAAAAGAAAGGCATGTCCAGAAGTACTCTTCCTATCATCAATGCTACCTGCAAAATCACTATCAGTATAACCAATCAAACAAAAATCATTAGTTGTGGAATATAAAATTCCATATTCTATTTTTTCTGCCACATATCTCAATATCCTCTTTCCAACTTACCAATGTGAGTCTTTTGGTGACTCCATGAATCTAGAGATTAAACTGACCCCATACATGATATCTGGTCTTGTAGATGTAAGATACATCAAACTACCAACTATTCTTTTAAATGTTGTAGAATCAACATTAGATCTTTTGTCTTCTTTGCTAATTTTGGTCTCTGTAGCAATTGGTGTAGGCGCGGGTTTACAATTTAGCATCTTAAACCTTCTTAACACATCTTTTGCATATTTAGTTTGACAAATAAAAATTCCCTTCTCTGATTGTACAAATTCTATGCCCAAAAATTACTTCATTAATCCCAAATCTGTCATTTCAAATTCTTTCTTCATTGCTAATTTAAATGTGTCTACAGACAAATTTCCAGTAAAAATCAAATCATCAACATACAAACACACAATCAAAATCTGACATTCTTTGTTGATTTTTGTGTACAATGTAGGATCACTATTGCTTCTACTGAATCCATTGTTTGTCATGTATGAATCAATCCTACTATACCATGTTCTTGGTGCTTGCTTGAGACCATAGAGGGCCTTCTTGAATTTGTAGACTTTTTTTTCATGTCCATGCACTTCATAACCTGGTGGCTGTTTCACATACACTTCTTCATCTAGGAAGCCATTCAAGAAAGCTTATTTGACATCCATTTGATATACATTCCAATTATTTTGAGCAGCTATTGCTAAAACCATTCTAACAGTATCAAGTTTAGCAACTAGAACAAATGTTTCATTATAATCAATTCCATGTTCTTATGCAAAACCTTTTGCTACTAACCTTGCCTTGTGTTTTTCAACATTTCCTTCTGCATCAAATTTGATCTTATAAACCCATTTGACTCATATGCAATCCTTACCTTCAGGTAGATTAGTTAGATCCCATGTTTGATTTCTTTCAGTGGCATTCATCTCTTCATCCATTGCTTTTATCCAATGTTCCTCATTAACTTCTTCTTCATAATACATAGGATCATGAGAGAAAAGAGCAAAATTTGAACACAAATCTAACTTCTCTTCTTCTTGATTATAAATCTCATTCAAGTTTCTCATTTTATTACCTTTAAATCTTGATCTTAAAGTGGCAAGATTTGGATCTGATTCATCGCTTACTTGTGAATTTGGAGTAGGATGACATGCATGACCAGATGATTCACCTTGTGCTAAGCTCCTAGGTGTTCTTATTGGAGTGTTTATTCTTGCTTGTGGAGAGGATTGATCACCTTGCAAATTTTATTCTTCAGATTCTTATTCATTTTGAGAAATTGGTGCTCCAATTGTGATGGTTTTATCAATGCTACCATCCCATGCTTCTTCTTCCTTAAATTCAACATCTCTGCTAATAATCACTTTCTTTGAAATGGGGTTATACAACTTATAAGCCTTTGATTATTCACTATAGCTAATAAAAATTCATTTCTCACCTCTATCATCAAGTTTTATTCTCAATTTAGATGGTATAAGAGAAAATGTAATACAACCAAAAATTCTGAAATGATGTACACTATGCTTCTTACCACTCCAAGCTTCTTGTGGAATTCGATCTCTGACACTCTTTGTTGGGCTTCTATTTAGAATATATACTACACATGCTACTGCTTCTACCCAATATTAATTTGACAAATGTTTGGCCTTCAACATGCTTCTATCCATCTCCATGATTGTTCTATTCTTTCTTTCTGCTACACCATTCTGCTGTGGTGTGTACCTTGTAGTCAGTTTCCTTTTAATGCCATGATATCTGCAAAAATCTTGAAATTAATTAGACATATATTCACCTCCTATATCTAATCTAAGTACCTTGATGTAAATGCCACTCTTCTTTTCAACCATAGTCTTGAATTCTTTAAACTTTCTAAAGGCTTTAGACTTATTTTTGAGAAAATATATCCACGTCTTTATGCTAAAGTCATCAATGAAGGTTAGAAAATAAGAACTACCTCAAAATGATAGAATTTGCATTGGTCCACATAAATCACTATGGACTAGCTCCAATATTACCTTTGCTCTATATGAGGCTCCTACTGGAAAGCTCTCTATACTGTTTTGCTAGAATGCAACTTTCACATAAACATTCTAGCTGTTCTATTGGTGGTAATCCCTTCACCATATTTTTGTTGTTCTCTTTAAGCTCTTCTTTTTGTGCTTGTGTTAATGCCTGATGGGCAACCTCATCCTATGGTTCTACAAAACCATTCTCTACCAAATCCCAAACATCTTGTGAGCAAAATAATGTTCTCATTTTAATTGCCCAAAAATCATAATTCTTACCATTGAAAATGGGAATTTGGGGCTGAGAAATACTGTTATTCATTGCCATGTCTCAAGCTGAAAGACCACAATGAATAGCAGCTGTAATTTGTGTATATTCTCCATCCTCCAATGTGTTTTAGACTGTGTCTACCAGGGGATTCAATCAGGGCACGCCAGCCTATTTGAGACCTTGACTTGGGCTTCACTGCCAATTCAGCATGTGCGGCTTGCACAAATCATGATTCACATGAAATTAGTTTTTATACAACAACAAACTCTATCCTTATTTCAATAGGATGACACCATCATAGATCGATACCCACATACAAGAAAATAATCCTCAGGCTTTATTACCATACTCACTTTCTTTGTAAACATTTGAAGACAGTCTAATTTAGACTCCTACGATCTGCTTGTGCTCCGTATGTGGAACTACTGTGCAAGTTGACTATTTCCTAGGACTTCATCGGTTGACTACGCCTCAGACTTGCAGCTCTTCCTTCACCGCTTTCTCCTTATGGGCTGCTTATCTTCTTGTATTGCTATGCTATGTCTTTCTCCAAGTAGGCGTCTCCCAGGCAATTGGCTACTTTACTAGCAGTTCGCTCTTTACCACGTCACTGCACCATCCCAGGCTTCTACTGTATGTCATGGCTCTGATACCAATTTGACAGAACAACAGAACATCAAAATAAATATAACAGAAAATAAAAATAGAGCACACTTAGATTGCTATGGCAATCATGGAAAGAAAGATTTTTATTGATCTTCTCAATTTTGTGTTACAAGACTATGCCCAAGGGTTCTTTAAATAGATTTTGAAAGCAAAAATAACTGAATAACAAACTAAAGATTAACTATAGTCTTTGCATGCAAATTGAGACTAAACTAATTCTCTAACTACTGAGCATGCAGACTACATGCATGAGAAGGAGCGAATAGAAGAGGGAGGTGGAATAGGCAGTTAACAATAAGTGGAGAAATTATCTCCAGTCTCTAACAAAAACTCTAGAATATGGGAGGAAGCTTTAGGAATTCCCCTTTTGCTTCCTATGATGCAGAAGACAACTAAGCTAATGTCTGAGCCTTCAGCCATTGTTCAATGCAGTTATACAGTCACAGAATGTTGCATATAGATTCACTTATTATGAGCTCATTCTTTAGACAAAATATTTATTTTTGTCATTGGTTGTTTGAGATGTTAAGGGATGAATTCAACCACTAGGGTACTATAGCCAAAGTGCAAGTCCACAACAAAACACCAAGCATCTTGTTAAGACAATAACATTTTTATTTATTTATTATAATATTTTAAATAAAAGTTTTAACTTATTTAATATACAAATAGAAGAATCTTATTCATGGCAGAGTTATATTAAATTAGACAAGTAAAATTTTGTTATTTGACAATTTAGATCCCTGTCCTAGATCCATATTCATGGTCTCTGTTTAAGAGGTAGAAGTTTCTTTATTTGTGATTATGACTTGAAAAAAGTTTACATGCATACGTTTTCAATAAACTAACTCAACTATCAAATTTTTATAAATATTGTGATTGAAGTGCAAACTTGCATTTTTCCATAGTATTAAATTTAGATTAAACTTAGATTAAAAGGTAAATTCAGATTAAAACATTGAATTCAGTTGTTTTAGAAGTCATTCATAAATTATGATTTATGATAGTTTCTTTTTAAAAAGGTTTTAAGCTTGTTTTACATATAATATTTATTTTTTTCATTGATAAAATTTAAAATTTAATTAAATATTTTGTAAATATTATTTCAATCAAAACATTAAATTATAATGTTTGGTAAGGGATTTACAATTTATTTATTTATTTTAGTCTCTTTTAAATGAAAGTTTTAAACTTATTAAGAATAAAATATGTCATTTTAACATTTAAATGACTTGAAATCACACCAATTAACTTGTACATGTAGTATCTCAAGTTTACCTTATTTGAACTCAATTTATAGTTAATTAAAATAGTACATTTATTATGTATAATTAATTTTTTATAAATTGATTGATATTGATACTTTTTTCATCTTCTAAATAATAAAACTTCATTCGTGCATCCGCAAAACATCCTTCATCTAATCTATTTTCCCTTGAACTCCTCTTGTCTAGATGATAGTATAAAATCCTTATGTTTGCATAAACTGAATTGTATGGAAATCATCTACCAATTTGGCTTCCACCTATTGGTCCATTCATTCATCTCCATTTTTATTATAATTAGAAGACAAAATCCATACCAATGTTTAAAATTTTGATTTCAAATTCCCCTATAGATATACAATTTTAGTAATCTATTTAAACATACACACATCTAATATTAACATATTATTAATATAAGAAAGGAGTAATCTATTTAAACATACACACATCTAATATTAACATATTATTAATATAAGAAAGGAACATTTTAAATTGAATCATCTTATTTATTTATTTTATTTTTTATATCTCTTTTCCCAATCTTATTGCATGAAAACTTATAAGTATCTTATTAAAGAGATGCCCTTAATTAGATCTTGTCGGTAAACATGATTTTTAAAGTAAGATTCGAGGGAAGGGAACATAAAGGGTGAATCTAGAGAATAAAATCTAAAAATCAAATTGTAGTTATAGACATCCTATCTACATTGTCATATTCAGTTTAGACATCCATCTAAAGTGAAGTAATTGTTTTTCTGAGAAGTATTTGATTAAATCAGAATTTGATTTTATATAAAGATTTGTATGTAATTTATCGTTGTATTTATTAATCAAGAATTGATTAAATTTATATAGAATATGTATTTTAATAATTAATTATATTAAAAATTTATTATTTGAATATATTTTACTGAAATTATATTGTGCAACATCTTTTATCATTAGATTTTATCATATATTATTTTGAATTTTAATTGTTTCATAGTTTTTAAAATAAATTATATTACATAATTCTAAATTAAAAAAATTAAACTCTATTTTATTATTTATATATATTTAGTTGCATGTGATATATATATATATATATATATATATATATATATATATATATATATATATATATATATATATATATCACATGCGATATATGTTCTTTCTTTCTTTCTTTCTTTATTTTTAATATATACTAACACAAAAATTAAACAAATGTCAAATTCAAATATATATTTTAATGATATTATATTCAATTTATTTTCTCATATAAATATTATGTATCTAAAAATACCAACACAAATATTTTATAAATTCGAAGTTCAAATATATATTTTAATGATATTACTTTCACTATATTCTATTTATTTGTTCATATGAACATTGTGTATGTAGTATATCCATAAGAATTTGTAAAAACATTATAAATTAATTATTCCACACACTAAGTATTGTCTATAGGATCCTTTGGATCCTATGTTTGTTGCGTGTGTGTAATTTAAAGTGTATTTTTAAATTGAAATAAATGACAACACCCCTATAATTTTATATTGATTTAAGTGTTTCCCCAAGATATTATTCCATTCTCTCAAACGCAATTACTAGGTACAAGAACCTAGTATCAAATGGAAAATTTATTCATAAGGGTTTTATGGTAAACATGAATAAGATCTTATATTTTAAATTTAATATTTTAGTATATTTTCTTATTCTAAATATTTAAAGATATTTAAATATTAAATATATAATTGAAATAGAAAGTATACATTTACATTCATTTAAAAATTTAGATTATACTTTTACTTAGAATGATAGACTTTTTTGTATAATTATTATTAAAAAAATCTAAACAAATGTTTTAGAACAAGTTTTTTAAACTTTCAAATCTTAATCAAATTTTATCTTTCTTATTTTTTAAATCTGAAATTAATTCTAGAGTTTATATTTTTATGTATCTATTTTTTAGGTAATTCATGGGTTTCTATTTTAAATAATGTATCTATAATAACAACATTAATGAGTTAATTTATTCTAAATATTTCCAATGTCATTTGTGATGCTACTAATAGATTTAGGGCATTCAAAATCCCATAAAATGACTATGTGTTTTCTCATTTCAGTACAAGATCTAAAAGATACAATTTTGGTTATATACAAACATTATGTATGTGTATTCTTACATCGTTGCACATTTAAAAATTTCATTTAACACACACATATATCATGGGGAATGTAAGATAAAATACACCACCTTATTTAAAGACTACAAGGTGTAGACATGTTTCCCAATTTGAAATAATTGGTACCCACATTCAACACTTCCTCATATGTCATAAAATCATACTATTACACAAATTTTAGTTCCTCTCATCTCTCCATTATATTACTATGATGTTGTAATATTACTCTATATATCTTAATCTAACTTATATTACATATCATAAAAACTAAGGTTCAACACAACTGGTATGTTACCACTTCCTCTTTGTAAGAGGACATGATTGCAACATGTGTTAAAATCTTGTATCTCTATTCTATTGCACCATCACACAAGGGATGATTAGCATGAGGAATGTGAATATTGGACCAAAAACTATCAGCCTTATGATATTTTTCCATGTGATATGATTTTAGAATTTAGACTTCAACATTAATACATCTGGAGCTCCAAAAAAAAATTATTTCTTTATAAATATTAAGTAAAATTACATAAAAATATTATTAACATTTATTTTATTTTTTTATGATGTATAAAATTTTGTGTATATTTAACAAGCCTTTCAATTAATAAGGAACAAAAACTATGAATTGAAGTTAATGGTGAAGAGGCAAACCATAACTATATATAATAGACTTTGAGGTGGAGAAAAATAAAATCATATATTTTACATACAACCAACAAATTATCATAAATTTTAAATCATCATTCCACAAAATGTAATATATATAAATTAATGAAAAAAATAAGGTTTAAAAAATAACCAAACTTCACAACTTCATAAAATAGAAAAAGGAGGTGGTCTCAAAATACATTCACATAACTTGCATAACAAGAAATAAACCAAAAAAATTCTAAAACACGATTATTTCATTTTCATATATATATATCTAAGCCTCTTAACTACGATTAATTACAAGCCTTAACCAATGAGCTTCTAACATAAACTATAGTCCAATGAGAGGCTTTTATATTAATATAAAATGATAAAGGGTTGATGGGTACACAAATAGCTTCCCAAGTAGAATAAAATCAAAGGGTTATCTCGCCATCCTGTTCCCACATCCTACCAACTATTCTTATTTCACTACAAATATAGGTAGGCTCGCATTTGAATATGCATGTAGATAACTTCGGATGGATAACAAAAATAACAAAGTGTGTAAAGCCGTTCATACTTGAATATACACCCCATATGCATTTCTTAAATAATTCATATAACTTTTTAAAACATCGTTCATACTTCTTATGTTAAACAAAGCGATATAAACAATTCATCCTTAATGCACCAAAAATTCAAACAAACTTCTATACTTTTGCACGTTCTGCTATTTAAAATGGTTTAGATGAATGGGTCTGTAAGACCCTGCCTACCACCTTCATAGTGGGTTGTCACCCACGTATATGATAAGTAAAAGTGGAAGGTTTTTTTTAAAAAAAAAAAAAAAAAAAAAAAAAAAAAGTGCATTTTATTAATAAAATAAGATAAAATACAATTTTAGTTATATAAAAAAGATGGGTGTAAAATTTTCAGGGGGAAAACATGAAACAAGTATGAAATAAGAATAAATCAAAGGAGTAATCATAAATGACCAAATTTTATATCCACAATATGACCTTTTTATCTTTTTTCTTTTGAACCTCTATCTATCCCTTTAGACTACGAATAGCCATCAAGTTAGCAATAACCATTGGAAGTGTAAGAGTATGCTGAGGTTTAAAATGGGGTTGATCTTTATTAGATTTAGAGGTGTCATAGTCATGTGACCTCTTAATTCCTCCACTCGTAACATTATCCACAGATATCCTTTTGCAAAAGGAATCTATCATGACCATTTCTTCAATAGACTATGTATCTTCTTTCTTCTTTGTGCCATTTCTAGATTTTTTAGTGGCATTGTTTGAAAGAGGGTGCACATACCACTACCAACCTTTAGGATTAAAATATTGGTCTATTTTATTTTTTGGCTTCCTTGCATGATGACAAACCCCCTAGACATGACCAATTTGATCGCAGAACCAACATATAAAGGAAGTATTTTCATAATTCAAAGTTTGGGTCCAAAAGAAGGTGTTATGCTTCAACTGGATTCTCTCTGGGAGACCTTTACTAAAGTCCACCTTCATACCAATACGATCATATGTAAACAAACCTTGATTATACCACTAATTATCCATCCTGATGAATCTTCCAAGCATGTTTCCAATACCTTCACAAACTGAGAGAGCCCAAAAGGGAAGATGATTTTTAATCCTATGTTATGCATATATCCATAATCATGCCATGATTTATCTCCTTTTTAATATAATCTCCATTCAACTAATACATACATTTACCCATACTCAATAAGGCTTAAGAGTAAGGGTAAAAGTGGGTACTAAAAACAAACACAACATAAGCATAATATACTAATGCCAACAATAGGATTTAATAAAAAGAAATAATAATTCAAACCCAAAAAACTTTCCAACCCCAACTTGGGTCACCACTGCTTTCATACAATTGGATTATTTAAATTTAGTTTAATCTAAGATATTTAAAACATGCTCTGTATATCATGAAAACGTTGTCATCTCTCAATACACATATAGTTTGTTATTATGGATAAAGAGGGGTTTTACAAGGTGCCTTACCCTTTAAAAATGGAGAAAAAGATAAAATAGTCAAAGTTCAAAAGATACACTTTTACCAGTGGTAAGAAAAATAATGTCCAAATAGACAGCAACCCTTCAACAAACCAACATTAAAATAGAAAAAAAATATAGAAACATCTAAGACCCTCCTAAATGATTTTATTTTCGAGATCTAAGGATCATATTCAAAGGTTCCAACTTCTTTCATTTACATTTCCTTTTATTTCTAATTTTTTTCTAATATCATCCCTTCCCTAAATTGAGAAATATGTGAATGGATACATTAAATGAATTGATGTGTTGAGAGTTATTCAAAGATACCAGTGAAACTAACACTTCACTTGAGTTAGGTGTTTAGATATTATTATTTAAAATATAATATACCTTTGGAAAGGATTTAAATATCTCATATTTCTTCTCCTCAATGTTTTTAAAGATTCCACACATGGTTTAAAATCCTTTTGAACTGAATCTAGTTCTTCATCTAGCATTTTGGGTACTTTAATTTTGGTATCACTACTATCATCATCACTACCGTTAGTAACACTCTCGTAAATAGATTATTTATATCAATATCCCCTATTATTATGGTTAGAGATACCACATTGGGTGGTCAAATTTACTATTTCAAAGCATTTATGACAATGAAAAGACAAACCCTCATAATCAATAGTTTATTTTTGAGCTAGATTTTGGAAATTGAAAATAGTATGCTCTGAGAAATCTAATGAAACATTTAAATTAACCAAAATACAATAAAAATTAAGATGTAGAGATTTTTTATTGGAATACATTAATAAAAATTCAACCAAAGAATTCCCTATATCTTTGAGACAACATTATATCCAAAACTAAAATGGTAGGTGAGGCAACCTTACCCAAATCGGTATGAAATTATAGATATTAGTGAGTGGATCAAATGATGGACACCATAGCTTATATATTAGGATGTTGTGATCCCAATTCAAAATGATATATTAGAATATTTCATCCCTATCTTTTACAATATTAAAGACAAAAGCAAAGAAACCTATGGCACATGGTAAAATGTTTAGAGTACCTTCCATTAGATACTTCCATTTCTTCCTAATCATTTTGTGAAGATCAGTGATTGTAGGACATAAACTATTAAAATGATAAATCATTCCTCTACTTTTCAAAAATTGTTCCCTATTTAATACCTTCCTTAACTACTCCCCTTCAAAAAGGGTTGAAGGGGTTAATTTGGATGGGACTAAAGTGTTTTGTTTCCTAGCCTATCTATAGCTAGAAATGAGTTTGACACAAGAGGGTCATTGATCTCCTTCTTCTACTTCCCCTACGTTTGTGGACACCCACCTCTCTATTTTATTATCATCATCCTTCTAAGTCTCAAATTTTTTTGAACCATTCACACTACCAGATTTGGGACCTATTGACTTATTAACCACCATCATAACCTATATGACTATTTATCCCAAGATACATGAAAATTAGACTTGGCTACCTGAAACTCTGATCCATGTAATGTGTGTCCATCATTACTAACTACCACTACTTTCCCTTCCTCCATCTCCTTTCTACTCCAACTCACCTATGTCATCACATGCTCCATTTCCATATAGAAAACACTAATAAAATTTGAGTCCTCCTGAACCCTAGAATTTGAAACCATTATATGATTATTCTACATAAATTCAAAACACATTTATTTATACCACAAGGGTAGGCATAATCAAGATTTATTAAATTTATTTAACACTATTAATGTGGTTTATTTACGAGTTAATCTCTAATCTTCGACCATGAGGAATTTAATCACAAAAAGATAAACTAAAAATTTATTCATGATAAAAATAGGGATGTGTAGGAACTATAATATTTTCTTAGACACTTGGAAATGTTAATCTTGAACTTTCTTCATCTTACATGCCTTATGAGTTCACATATGGATCTTGCACACTCTTATCATCTATTCACACACTATTTATGGGTATGACCTTCCCAATTTACTAGTATTCATCTACATGAATTACTTAACCCATTGATAGCCTATTCATTATCATAATAATATTATCTCCATATCATTAGATAGATATTAAAAACTTTTAGATGAGATCATATGGCTTAGACACCTCTAGAATTCCATAGGTGTAAAATGATGAGGAATCTATCACTGAACCAAAAAAAAATGATTTTAAAAATTCAAGTTATCTTTTTGGCTCAACCTACATCTTTCACATGTCTATGTTTTGAGAAAGTACCTAGATATTCCTATATAAATAAATATTAGGTATTATCTTATTGGACTATCTATAATTAATCAAATAAACACATTCACTTCCCTACAATCTATATGCAAAGGGAAATACAACTTATTTATAAATAAATCTTAGCTTGGATAAGATAAATCCTACTTAGATTTACAATTGTTGATACATTAGATATTTGAGGTTGTGACCAAGATAGATCCACTAGACAAGGGATCTCTTACCAAAATAATATCACTGGGGAGGGTTCCAAAGCCTCCAATCAATCAAAACTATGCAATAACCCAAAGTAGGTCCTATGTTTTCATATTCACTAATATACAAATGACAAAAGCAAAGTAAAAGTCTAATCTAGTACTCAATAAATCTTTTAGAAAAAAGTGGGGGTAATAAACATAAAAAGTAAACATGCAAAGAAGACATATACTCACATCAATGCATATGGAATCCTAATTCATGGGAGAGAAGTACAAATTCATATCTATCAAGTCTTACAAAGGAAGAACAAAGTTATTAATACTTACCTTTGAAGATAAAGACAAACTCATCGAGCCTCAATCTCTCCCTTGGCTAAGGTTCTTCAAAATAAGTTGTTATGGTATGTAAGGATGACAAGGATCAATCAGCTCTAGGCTACACAACCTATCTATGCATCCAAAATACTTCTTCACAAGATAAGATCCACATCTCTAAAGAAGATATTAAACCCTAAGCAATATTACTGAAGTAGAATGGTGGATAAGAAGATGTGAAATATATATCTCTTCTTATTCTCTTATCTTCCTAATAAATGACAAAATGAATGTGTTTATATAGCTGAAGCTAACCCTAATCCTTTCTAAAAGTTTAGCCAATTCAGTTGGCCCAATTGACTCTATACTCTTATTGAAAAAAATAAATTAGATCTTGGTCTAAGTTGGCTAGGGGTTGACTTAGACCCTAAATGAGGTTTATAAATTAGAGTATAGGGTCGATGGGGATGACATTATATCGTAAACCATGGGAAAGGGTTTAAGGCTAGGGAAGGGTTAATGAAGGTAGAAAATGACTATAGGAGGGTTAAAAATAGGAGGAAACTCTAAGGGGAATGTTTTTACAAGGTGGTCATGTAGAAAGCAAGTGGTAGCAAAGGGACAACAATCTTTAAAAACACCAATGGTCCACCCACCCCTTTCTTGATACACCCCTTAAGGCATGCATTCAGAGAGATTGAGACACGATTAGTTCTTATAAGAGAAAAAGTGTTAGTAATTGGTAAAATTTAAAAATATTTAGTACATAATATGCCCCACTCAAAACTCATCACATGTCACTTAGGTGTAACATGAGATGGTGCTTTAAGAAAAGAACATAAAAAAACACAACATTGAAGCTAAATAAATTATAGTACGGAGAAAATAAGATAAATAAAAGGACATAATTGAAAACCAAGTACCTTTACTTACCTTAGTTGTGTAAATAAATAAGGATATGAAAAAAATGTGAAGGTGTCCAATGTACGAAACATTAGGCAAAACCATAGAAGTTAGCAAAAAAGAACCAAAAATCTAAATTCTTTTAACATATACATATAATAGGTGAAAATATTATCTATGATGTTAGGAATCTAGAACATTTTACGGTTAAAAAAAAGAGCTAGTATAAATAAATATATGATCAACATATGGAATATGGTAGTAAATATAAGAAAAATAAATAATTTTTAATAGTAAATATAAATATAGTGAAAAATAATTTAGTTATTATTTTTATGATTCTAAGAAAATAAAACTTAGAGAGACCTAGTTCGAGAGTACAGGGCCATCATGGTGAGGATATGATAGCTAAGATTGGGAGGACACATAGTGGTCACAATGAGTGGAACATAGGGAAGCAATTATAAATTTCAAAATTTTGAATATTTGTATGTGAAATTAAGCTAAAAATAGAAAAAAAATTGGCAGGCAAAATCTAGGTGGCAGAATGGACCCTAGGAAAATTTTAGGTAAATTATGGTTAAAATAGGGTATTGGATAGGAAGAATTTAGACCAATAAATGCCCAAGGAATTTATGGTAAATGGTCAAAGAGACACCATTTTGGATGAACAGAGTCAACCTGGTTGACTTAGTCCATAAACTGAGCTAGAAGAAAAGGGGCAACTGCATAGTAGTGGGCCAGTTTAGTATGCTAATAGGCACTGATTTAGTATCCGTAAAAGAGCCTAACTTTGTATAAAAATAATGATATAGTGTTTGAAGCCAAGAATATGGTTGATCTAGTATGAAATTGAGAGTCCATGTCTATTATCAAAAATAAAATACATTGCTGATTTAGGATTAAATAGGTTGATTTTATAGAAAATTGAGAAACTAAATCAAATTGACTATTTAAAGTGGCTTATTTATGAAATTTTAAGAATGTATTTTGATTATTTATGATGTAGAGATCTGATACATCCTTTGTTGTTTGATATTTTTTATAGATGCTAGAGGTATTGGTGCTTGATAGATGTATCATGGCTATCAAATCTACTAGATTGATTGATTGACGTGGATAGAGCATGACTAGTCACACTGGGCTTTGGAGGCCTCATGGATATGAGGAACATCCTACTATGTTTTGATCTCATTTTCATGTTCCTTGGAGCATGGGAATGGTTGAACAATAATTTTTAATAGGTGGTGGATGGGGATACCATTGAGGTGGGTATCACACTAGAGGATATCCACACATTGTTGGGACTATCGATATGAGAGACATTGGTCATCACTGAGATAATGGATGATTTGAAGGAGAGGAAAATACTATCTCGGTGGATGACATGTTTAGATAAGATGGAAGGTCATGAATAGACTTTTGACTGATGTAAGTAGCTATTGAGAGGGGTGGGGGGTGAATCAATAGTTAACAATGCACATTCAATTTGATAAACTCATTCATCATACATCAACATGAACATGAAAACTTTACATCCAAATCTTGACCAAGAGCAAACATCATATGAACACATCATTTATCTAGGAAACCATCTAGGGGAGAAACTCCAATATTAAGATTGTAAATAAATAGACTAGTCTTATAAGGATAATATAAACATGATATTTTAAATCAGCTCCAACTAATCAAGGAACATCCATACCTCAATTTAGTCCAACTCCAACTAGACTTTTAGCTAGCTCCAACTACCAAGGAGGCTAAAATCCCCTAGGTGATTAAGCAGCCACTCAACCACCTTTAATTTGATGTCCACCACTACACTAATGTCTTCCATACCTGATGATAACCTTATCTTGTTCTAACAGCTAAAATATTGCTTCTCTTCACAAGGTAGGCACACCTACCTCATTCACTCAACTAAGTCATCCTTTAAACTATTAGGTCTAATGACTTATTAGGTCATGAACATGATCAGTCAAGCATAACTAATCCTCTTCACCCTATTATGTTCCTCAATGAATCATATTTGATCCTTGACTGAGCTCCTCCCTTCACTTTTTTTTTGTCCACACACACTCTCTCATATAAAAATAGGCCAAATTGACCTTATATATATATATATATATATATATATATATATCACTATTTCATCTAACCCATCTTGGTCAGCCAAGATATTTTCCACACTTTTATTACCATTATAAAATATCCTCATACATGTTAAATGAATGGGAAAATATCTCCATAGGTCATCCATAACCCAAATCAAGCTTAATCCTCCTTTATATCTCAATTAGGCCTAATACATTAACACTTCATTATTACTCATTACACCTTGAACTTCTTGAATCATCTTTAGCCTTCACAAATAGGTGAAACACATCAAAACTACATCCAATAGATCATTTATCACTCCCATATGGGTCTAAAACATATATAACTTTAAACCACCACTCCATCCAAGCCATTCTCTCTCTCGTTCCAAGTCCTACAAACACCTAAAAAATATTGCCAAAAAGAACTTAGCCATACTATTGATTTTCTGCTCCAACCAAACTAGAAACTCAGTCAAATATATTTGGCTAATCCAACCAAACTAGAGACAAATTATAATTAAAAAATCCATGTAATAAAGATATGACACTTATATAATATCACCAAGATCTCACTCACCTCAAAATTTGCTCAGAATAGCTCAAACTTGCCTCTCCAAATAGGCCACTCTAGACTATCAGTAGATTCCAATAGTATAGTCATATAGATGTTCTTGTCTATCACATGAAATAACACTTTAATAACATATAATTCAAATTAATAACTTATATCTGATCTCTATATAAATCTCAATTAGATAGTTCTCTTGTTCTAATAACATCCATTGGTCTGATAGACCAATTCAACATATCACTATATCACAGCCTTCATTACTCAAATAAGTCACTTTGTAAGAACTATTTCAACTGTGTATGATTATCATCAACACTTACCACTTAAATAAACATGAGTCATAGGTCTAAAACAAGTAACCCAATCCATTGATCATCCTAATTCCCTGATTAGACCTTCCAATTCCTCTTTTCACTCTAATCATTCTTTCTCACTGTTTGCTCCATTTCCTTCATATCGACTAGTCAAATTTAACCTTCTAGAAAATTAAAATAGAAAGATGAATCTTCCCAAAAAAATTCATGGATTTTTGGGACAATTCCTAAGATTAAACAATCAACCATTACATCATCTGGTCATTCATAGAAATCTTCCTCAAAAACAATAATATTGTTAATAACCCATTTTCTATGGGATGCACACACTATCAAGATTAAAAAAACACATCTTCAAGAACCTAGAAGATTCCTATACAACATAAAATCATCATATTTGATCACCCAATCCATTCTGATCCCAAACCATCAAGATCTTCTCTATCAAGTCTAAGACTAGGTTTTTTGCACACAAAAACCTACTTAGCTTCTTAACAATTGTTCATAAAGTTGTGCAACTTAACCTATAAAACAATGCTTATAAAATATTCTTAGGGACCATCCCCAAAATATCCAATAGGCTCATGTCCCCATGAATACCCTGCACATTCCAACATACATAAGAAAGTCCTCAAGATTACTAGACACCTTTTTAGCACCTCTTGAAGCCATAAGATCCTTTTTCTAAATTTTTACTTCAACATTTGACCTCTAACTTGGTCAATGGACTTGAACATTCCTTTTTTATCATCTCTTATGTATATATAATCTTAACCACTTTGAAATCACTCTTTGACCCTTCACAAAGTCTCATTAGCCCAACTAGGCCAATTAGGCCAATAGCCAAGTTGTCATGCAAAACACTTGACACCTCTTGAAAACCATACACCTAACCTCTTATCACCCTATACATGTATAAAATGTATATTCCAATAAAATTAAGCTCCTCACCATATGATATACAATCCATTGGACTCAAAACATTATAGGCAACCATGTAAGATCAAGCCTACAAGGCATAAGCTAACCTATACACTTCAAGAAGACCATATGGAGTCAATACTTATGAATAGAACACGTCAATAAAAAGTAAAAAATCATCATTCTAAGATCCATTCAACCATACAATATCCACTTAGGAAACCCATGCACACCCTTGTAAGTATCACATTATTCCAAGTACATTAAACCACTATGATCTATCTCTATGACCTGTTAGACCACTTTGTCATCACCAATGCAACTTGACATCAATGAAAAAACATAAACCATCAATATCCTAATAATATCCCCCTTTTTCATTGGTGTAAAAACTCCTTTTCTCTCTCCACCTTTGTCAAAATGACAAAGTGGACTCCCTTCAATACTAGGCACCTCAAAAATCAAGTAAGCTATAGGAAACACATGGAATCAAACTCACCTACAAGAGCGCCATTATGACCTCAAACAAGGAAAACTTCCCCTTGGAATGTGCTCACACTCAGAAAATGTTCCAATCTATCAATATCCTTAGACCTATCCCCAATTTTCTAGGCAACATATCTCTCGCTAGGATTTTTCTCCACTTTGAAGGCTCCCCCTCAAACTAAACAACCCATGTGTACATATATGACCTTCAATAATAGTGATCATCAACTCAAACAACAAAAAGATCAAAAAATACTTAGATTATAATAACATACTCGTCTATAACCAAAAATTCCATCCTTTTGGAAAATTTCTTCCACAATCTTCATTTTCTTCACTAAGCCTATTTATACCCCTTGTTGCCCTATCTGGCCACAACAGACCTCATAACTTTATACCCTAATCAATTCAAGTCATGAAAATTCATATTTGAATACCAATACCATGTCCCATCATTCTTTCCAATAATGAGCCTTTAAATCATCCTTTTTAGCATACTTCTTTCTTTAGCCTACTAGCCAATTAGGCCTCCTAGTGAGTTAAAGCATGAATAAAAATGAAATATAATCACCTTTATAGATATTTTAAAAGTTTATTTAGATACACATTTGATTCATTCAACTAATTTTGAGGCTTCCAAACTCCAACTCCAAGGTTTTGACCAGTTTTTCAAACATGCCCAAATCACTAGGCCTTCAAAGCAATAATTGGTCAAAAGTCAAACTATGGTCAATACAGACACCTAAGCTAGATACCACACTTGGATACCATAAAAAATCAATTTCATGCCAAATTTAAATCCTCCACACCTTTGGGAACCATGACTTCCTTTCAGCCACCAAACGCATGCTCTTGAGAAGGGAAGCAAGTGACCACTCAAAATGCTCCACCTAGCATAAATTAACTCATCAACCTATAAAAACACTTGAAACATGTATAAAACACATTTTTATAGCTTCATAATCAGAAAATACTTTATGATACATCTTTATTCTTCAAATTATTCTAGAAACCAAGTAATCTTTGCATACATGCTTATTATCTATAATAGGCACCTTGCCCAAATGATCAAAATCATAATTGGACACATCATGAACACCTTCAAGATATATTTTCTCCTTTGACATAAAAAAAATAGCTTTAATCATCCATTATCAAACTTATTTTTACCTTAGAACACCATATAAGCAACTTTGGCACTTTCTAGGCAGTCATCATCGCCAAAAATGGTCAACTCAAAATTTTAACCATAAAACTCATATCTGAGCACATCAAAGATTCAAACCACCTAGGAATGATTTTTTTCTAACCTTCCTCAAGTCATAAAATAAACTAATTCTTCCTTCTCCTTCAAATCACAACTCAAGCAAGGTATCAAAAATTGACCGAAATGCACTTTAGGACCAAAAGATCTAAACGTACCATTTGAACATCATTTTTGCTTCCAACTATCTTTTTAGGTTAAATTGAACATCTAAAACAATTAGGAATAGCTTCCATATGATCCTTAATTCATCAACCATATATCCTTTAGACACTTCAAGCCATTATGGCTAAGAAATCTTCAAAAGCACTTCAAAGTAACACATAATCATAAAATTTTGTGTATACACCTACTGGCTATTAGTCATCTGATAAGAAATATTTCCTTCAAAAAATCTCAATATAAGATACCATAATAATTAAACTCATGCTATATGACCCTAAGGTCATAACCAACCTCTTAGTCAATTGATCTCTTCATGAAAGCCCTTAAAATTCACTCAAAGGATCAAACTTATCCTCAAAATTAAGATTCTATTAGGAAAACTTATAACTTATGGCATCTTCATATCATTGTAACTTAGACACCTCCTTGAACTCAAGCATGCATTCCAATCATGGACACTACTAAAGGAATCATTATACTTAATCCATCCAACACTCACACATATCCAAAGAACATGAATGAGTTTATCTACCTTTCAAATACGCACCTAGGATTTGAAGAGACAAAGCACCTTCAAACCCTCAATCCCCTACCTTTCACATCTTGAGCTAGCTCTTCCTTTTAGGTATCAAAACTGATATCAAATGATCAATCTCATCCTCACTATTAAGACTTAAAACTTATGGTATCTTCATATATGTAATAAAGATCAAACAACATTCTTACAAGCATTCAATGATCCTTAGATCATTCTCTCTTTCTAAAATATCTCATCTACAAGGTACACACTCAAAGGCAATTCTTGAAACAAAATTCTTCAACTTATTTAGGAAGCATACTCAAAATTATGATAAGAAACTCAAAATTATGATAAGAAACTCAAAATAACATAAAACATTCAAGATCACATGCAATCTCTTTCAAGCTCACAAAAAATATTGTGAAGCTACAACAATAAGAAACACCTTCAAAGCTACTATGACCCTATTATTATATAGTCTTATTTGAACCTCTTGAGGCATCAAACATGCTTTCCAAGCAATCTTGTAAACCTATAGATCTATTTGATAATCTCAAAGCTTAAATGCTTAATCTCTATATAGACAATAATGTACATTCAAACCTTTATAACTTATGATGTCTCAAATAAACCTCAAATAAGTTTCATCAACATGCTCAGGCTTCTTTAGCTTGATGATAAACTCATCCCTCACTTGAAGACCTCTGACTACTTGCTTCACCAAGATGCCTTCACATACCTTTCTTCTACCACATTCAATAAGCTCTATCATTCAATTCAAGTTTGATCTTGGATTTGACTTCAACATAATTCTTCTCCATTGTAATATGCCTTCTTTGACAATCATTCATGCTTGAAGAACCATCTGTAATAGCAAACAACTCACCTTGGCTTGAGTGAAGAACAATCCCTACCTTGACATCCTTCTCCATCTTAGAGGAACCTTCAAAGTTCATCAACCCTCAAATTCACAATTCATAAAACATGAATAAATATGACAACAGCCATGCTTCCATACTGATCATCTCCAACTCCATCAACTCTGCCAACAAGTTGACTAGACAGACATAAACAACCAAGCCACTCCCAAGATCACCTTCCAAGTTGATTAAGCCTCAATAAGGACATGCTATGATTCCAATTGATGGAATTAGTTATAAAGAGGAGGGGGGGAGGGGGGGTTAAATTAGTAGTTAATAATGCACATTAAATTTCATAAAATCATTCATCATACAACAACATGACCATGAAAACTTATACATCCAAAGAATAAACAAGAGAAAACATCATATGAACACATCATTAATGTGGTAAACCCTTTAGGGGGATAAAACTCACTCTCAAGCATAAAAACTAATGGACTACAGTTCTATAAGGACAATACAAACATGAGACTTTAGACCAGCTCCAACTGATCAAGGAACATCGACCCCTCAATTTAGTCCTGCTCCAACTAGACTTTTAGCTAGCTCCAACTAGCAAGGAGGTTACAACCCCCTAGGTGATTAATCACCCACTCAACCACCTATAATATAATGTACACCACCTATATGATGTCTTCTACAATTGATGATAACCTTGTCTTGTTCTAACACCTAAAAAACTACTTTTCTTCATAAGGTAGGCACACCTACCTCATTAACTCAACTAAGTCACCCTTTAGACTGTTAGGTCTAATGACTTGTTAACTCAAAAACATGATCAGTCAAACATGATTGATCCTATTCATCCTCTTATGGTCCTCAATGACTCATCTCTACTCCTTGATTGAGCTCCTTCCTTTACATTTTTTGTCCACACACACAGTCTCATATATAAATAGGCCAAACTGACCTTATATATATATATATATATATATATATATATATATAAGGTCAGTTTGTATATATATATATATATATATATATATATATATATATATATATATATATATATATATCACTCTTTCATCTAACCCATCTTCGTCAGCCAAGATATTTTCCATAGTTGTCTTACCCTTAAAAAATATTATCATACATGTTACATGAATGGGAAAATCCCTCCATAGGTTGTCCATAACCTAAATCAAGCTTAATCCTCCTTTAGATCTCAATTAGGCCTAATGCATTATCCCTTCATTAGTACTCGTTACACCTTGAACTTCTTGAACAATCTTTAGCCTTAATAAATAGGTTAGACACATAAAAAATACCTTCAATAGATCATTTCTCAATCCCAAATGGGTCTACAACATCTATAACTTGAAACCACTACTCTATCCAAGCCATTCTCTCTCTCATTCTAAGTCCTATAAACACCCATAAAATACTACCATTAAGAACTGAGGCATACTATTGATTTTAGAATAGAACCACCATAAAACATCACATAAGAACTTTGTGATCTATGTCAAATATCCCTATTACAAAGGATATACTACATCCCCCTTCTAACTCCATCTCTTCCTTGTTAGGAGTTTTACCTGGAGTTTTAGCACCCTTTCCTTGGCCCTGAGTTTGTGGACTTGCCATAAAAGGGCTTTACGATGTCGACCCTCATTGACACTTTTGACCCAAATTTGACCAAGAAATTTTGGACTTATGTAGGCCTAAAATAAAAACATACAAATAACATCCCTAGATAAATTTTTCTAATCTTTCCAAAAATGTATATAACTCAAAAAAATTCTTTGACTTGCGCACTATAGATCAATTTTATAAAAAACCCTAAAATGGTGATAAATTTTGTAAAATAGATCCAAATGAGCTAAAATTTAAATGGAATATTAATTTAATGATTTATCACCTCCAGTAAAAACATTGTAAATAAATTCACAGCCATTTTTTAGATATAGCCAAATTTAAAAAATTAGGGTTTCACCCACAAGATTGCCCAAATCGCAACTCTGATACGACTTGTAATGAAACTACTTCAAAAATAAAGTATAATATCAGAAATAGATCCAAATATGACTTAAATATATTAGAATATATGATAATATACAAGCCACTTCGAGGGGTAAACCTCCACAAGTTTCAGTAAGAGTAGAATTCATAATATGATGATAAAAAATTACCCACTACCTCTAATATATTGTCTATCTTGACCATGGTTACTCCATAGGCTGACATAATAACCAAAATAATGAATAGAGAAATGTGATATAGCATCAAATAGGGATAAGTAAGCCACAATTCGGCTATTCCTATCCTAATACATGCGATAGGTTAGGGGCATAACATTCTTTCTGATTGTTTGCTCTATTTCCTTCATATTGACTAGTCAAATTTAATCTTATAGAACTTTGACATAGAAAGGTGAATCTTCCTAAAATTTTCATGTCTATTTGGGACAAGTCCTAAGCTTCAACAATAAACCATTATATCAATTTGTCATTCACATAAATCTTCCTCAAAAATAATAATATTATTACCAACACATTTTTTATGTGACTCACACACTATCAAGATTAAAAACATATTCAAAAACCTAGAAGATTCCTATACAACATCCAATCATCATATTTTGTCACCCAATCCATTATGAGCACAAACCATCAAGATCTTCTCTATCAGGTCTAAGACTAGGGTTTTTATAGACAAAAACATGGTTAGCTTCTTAATGTTCATTCATAAATTTGTGCACCTTAAACTCTAGAAAAATGATTATAAAATATTAATAAGGACCCTCCCCAACATCTCCAAAATGATCATCTCCCCATGTATAACCTACACATGCCAACAAACACAAAAAAGTCCTTCTCAAGTTTACTAGACACCTTTCTAACACCTCTTGAAGCCATAGGATCCTTTTTTTGACTTTTTAGTTCAACATTTGACCTCTAACTTCGTAAATGAACTTGAAAAATTATATATGATAATATCCTATTCTTATATAAGCTTAATCACTCTGAAATCACTCTGTGACCCTTCACAAAGTCTCACTAGCCCACCTAAGCCACTCAAGCCAATAGCCAAGCCATCATGCATAACACTTGTCACCTCTTTCATACCATACACCTGACCTATTAGCACCCTTTAAATGTATAACATGTATATTCCAAGAACATTGATCTCTTAACCATGATATATAAGCCATAGTACTCAAAACCCTATAGGCAACCATGTAAGGTCAAACCTATAAGGCATAAGCTAACCTGTACACTTCATGAAGACCATCTAGAGTCAATCCTTATGCATATAATGCATCAATAAAAATTCAAACATCATCATGAAAAGCTCCATTCATCCATACAACATACACCTAGGACACCCATGCATACCCTTGCAAGTATCACATTGCTCCAAGTACGTTATACCACCATGATCTATCTCTCTAACCTATTAGACCAATTTGTCATCACCAATGTCACTTGACATCAATGAAAACACA
>JARHVA010000210.1:1015000-1087500 GCA_037957365.1 Torreya grandis | reverse complement strand
TTTCATAACATTATATAGATCTCTAAGAAGCTGGACTCTAACTATAGAAAGGGTCTCATCAGTCCTCAATGAAATTTGTGAAAAGACCTTTCGTCGAATCTCCTAAACATAAAATGTAGGTATAACTAAAGGATCATGGTTGTGAGCACCATTGTGCATACAATACTCAAGGTAAAGAATAAAATTATAATTTATTGGATAATAAGGAACCATAAATGGAGAAGGGACCATAGGTGAAGGAAGATCCATGGGTGGAGGGACCATAGGTGGAGAAGGAACCATAGTTGGAGAATAGACCATAGATGGAGAAGAGACCATAGGTGGAGAAGAGACCTCAAGTGGAAGAACCACTAGAGAAAAAGGGACCATAGGTGGAGGGGCCATGGGGGAAGAAGGGGGTGCCTTCTTACATGGGAAACCTATGGGAGGAGGAATAATAGGCACATGAAAGGTCATAAGGTGATCCTAAAGATGTTGTTGGAATATGTGGAAATGATCAGTATGATGGGTACCACACTGATGCCATAGAAAATATACATCTTTATATTTAGGAATATACTTGGGTAATAACTTGGGAGGAGGTATATCCTTGTTTGTAGGTTGAGAAAGAGTAGGATTCTATTTATTGATATATTGTTGAAGCTTTTTGATAATGGGTGAAGGAATGATTATATGTGCCATAAAAGCAAAAAATATGTGTGTTAGTAGACTTTATGGGTTTACTAATAGGATTAGAAATAGAAGTTAGGGAAGGTTGTTATAGTTTACAGTCTTTAGTACAATGACAAATAAATCTATGAATATCATAGTATGGCTAATCAGGCCAATAGGTGACCAGGGGATCAAGCTATTTTAAAAGAATCAGGCCATCATTAAGGGGGCTATAGTTGGTGGAGAGATTGATCATGGCTCATCTGAAGGAGAAATAGAATCAAAATCAAGAAGAGACTTAGCTAAAGGTAGAGCATGAATAGGATCTAAACTAGGCTCAATTTAGGGAAGAGCAAGATGCATAGAGGGTTTAAGGATGATATCAAACATCTTAAGGGGAAGGAGGCTATAGGGATCCTAGTATCTAGCAAAGCTATAGGGAGCAGTCATAGCATTATCCATAAGTATGCTCCTAAGAGGTTCTTCAAAAATGGAAGTTGTGACATGACAATGTATGATCTCTACCCTATGAACAAGATGAATAATTCTAAAATTAGGAACTATATAAGATATAATGTGATAAGATGAACAAAAAGAATAAAATAAAGAAGAATGATAATGAAGGATTACAACATCACTAACCCAAACAAGACCTCTTATAAATGGATCATCTAAAGTATAACCATCATCAAAGTTGAGTGTATGATTGTAAATGGCATAAATAGGTATGAAATTCTCATCCAAGGTTTCCTAATGAATAGAATGCCAAGTCTTAGTTAAGACCACATGTATATCATCACTAGTGGCTGACAAGAATGTGACTTTAAAAATGTTGGAAGTTGGGAAATTTGATGAGGAGAGAGATTAAAAGTTTTGATTTTGAGGTTGATCTCATTTGGCTCATCATCATAAAAATCTCGGAGGTTAGCTGGTATGTTCTTGATGAGTTTAGGGTGAGCATGATAACCTTGCATATAGCTAATAGGGAAGCTAAAACATTGATATTACTAGAATAGAAAAGTTGACATGCGTTCAAGGGCTGAAATTTTGAATACACCACAGTATTAGAATTATTCAAAATTCAAATGGTTTGTGTCACCTTAAATCTTAAAGATAGAACCATTATAAGTAAACTTGACACATTGGTAGGTAGAAGAGGTGACAAACCTCATACAATGAGTTTGCGGCCTACCAAGCAAGATATTATATACAATGGGAGAATTGAAAATCATAAACTTCACTCGAATAGTGATGGGTGAGATGGTAATAGAGATCCAATCACAACCTGAAAGAGGCATTTGCCTTTGATCATAACCTTGACATGTGATGCATATGGACTTAATATTACACTCTAAGTATAAAATACTATGAGTGAAGTCGAGAGAGACAACAAAAGTTCCATAACCCTCAATAATCAAATCACACTTGACATGGATATCATTGATTTTAACATTTATTAAAAGGGGAGAATCATCTGCATGAAGTAGAATCTCATCTAGAATAATAGAAGCAATAGCAAATTTAAGATAAATATAAGTGTCCATTGTTTTGTCAATGTGTATAGACATCTCTTCACATTGTTGAAAGATACTATCTTCTAACCTAGATAAGTTAGGTTTGAATCCTTCCAGGGGAGGATAAGAGATGTTTGTTTTTAATAAGGGTTTTATAATGCATTGGTAAGCTTTGTGACAGGGTCACATTCATCATAATCCATAAGAGGACTACTAGATATAGGTGTGTAATATTGGAGTTTCTCTTGGGAAGGAGGATTAAAAAGTGAATGTAAACTTGTGTTTATAGGATATGGCTGGTTTAGTTTGGGGATAAATTGGTTGATTGTCTTGAGAGAATGGGGTCGTTGATTTATGTTTGTGTTTTGATAGATATGAAGTAGTATTAGAAGGTTGAATAATATTGTCAATGGGGAGAGAGGTTGGGGAAAATTTATAAATGGTATTAGAGGTGGTATCCAATGGAGGTGTTGTAATTTTTTATTCAAAATAAATAAGCTACTCTTGCCCCAATTTTATTTGGTGAGTTGGGGAAGAATTTTGTATAACATAGAAATTTTGGGATGGTTGGTGCGTAGGATTAGAATCAATGAAAAAAACTACCCTTTACATATTATTCATATTTACCACATTATCTTCAAGAGATTGGTCTATAAACCTTTCAACATTATTGTTGGAAGGATTAGGCTTGTCATTATTGTCTTGGTGATTTGGAAGACGGTGTTTGTAGATGGCAAGATGAGCATTAACTAGTTCAAAGATTAATTTTTATTTTGTGTTTCATGATATTTGAAGGCAATTCCATAGGCTTATTTATGTTTATGAATGAGGGAATAGTAATCAAAATTTGGACCAAGTAGGAAATCCATAGCTAAGGTACATAATTTCCTACAACTTTCATGAGAGTGACCCCAACTAGCATGAAACCAATATAATTTATTTGGATCATACCATAATTTCATGGGGCGAGTGGGATCAAGATCTCATGGAAGAGGCCTTGGTAGATGATTTTTGAGTTATGCTAAGGATAATGTTTTATGAACATTGATGTTGTTTATTTGAGAAAAATGAGGATTAGGGCTTTTGTTTAAAGGGGAAGCTTAATCCATAGTAGGATCAATAGGAATAGATTAGATATTATGATTGGTATAATAGGAATAGATGACACCATCATTGGTAGTGTGATAAATTCTTTTTTTTATGAGCATACAAGTTACCATAGGAAGTTGGGATAGCTCAAACTGACACATGAGAAAATCTTGGCATTTGGCTTGGTCAAGGGCCTCTTCTAAAGTTTGTGGAGAGAGAATCCTAACTTGATATTGCAACTTAGGATAGAGAGTGTTAGTGAAGAGATGAAAGAGTTTATCATTTTCCATGTTATCCTCATACTTATTAGACAAGGTCTCCCATCCTCTGATGAAATATTGTGTGGTTTTGGTCTTAAGTTACTTGTAGTTGATAAAATGAGCCATGGTATTCTTAGGGAGGTCTCTTGTTTGAAACTCTTGTATTAAAGCATTAACTAGATGTTCCAAATTAGTGATAAAATGGGATTTGAGTTGATTATACCAATCTAAAGCATCTCTATAGAGGGTTTTTATTAATATCTTGGTAGGAGTAACAATTTTTAATTTGACCCAATCTTTGTAGACATTGTTAAAAAAAATTAAATGTAAGGTAGGATCAATTGACCATTATAACTAATGGTATGTGTGATACCTCCTATAACTATGTTGGCAATTTTAGGCATAAGTGGTTTAATTTTAATATGTTTAATCATTTTTTTAATAAGAGGTAGTTGGGAAATAAGGTTTCCATGGGAATCCCTAGCAAGGTAGGGGGCATTTTGATTTTCCACTCCCCATGGAACCTATTAAGGTTGATTTTGGAGGTGAATAAGGTCATTATACATATTTATCAATTTTTTTACATTATTAGCTTGGAAATCATTCATTTGGTTAAGTGTTTGCAACAAAATTTGATGGGTTTGAGTGGTGTTTTGATTAGTTTTCACAACATGCAAAGCATTAGAATTAGTATTAGTGTCTTGAGTACCATTGTGAGTAGTGTCATGTGTGAAACTAGTGTATTGAGAGACATTGGTACAAAAAGAGGCACTAGTGGCATGATTAACATGTGTAGAGAAAGATGCATTAGTATAAAGACTAGAAGAAAAGGAAGCACTAGTGGCATGATTACCATTTTTTGAAAATGATGCACTAGTGGAGTGATTAAGGAGGGTGGGTCTTAGAAAAATCCCACTAGATGTTGAACCTACCATGTTAGTAGAAATACTTGGCATAGAGGTGGAAGAAATCAAGGAAGATGAGGTCATAGTATGAGAAAGAGACAAGAGAGAAGGAATAATTTGAGATAAAAATAAAATATCACTCCCAAATCCATGAGAGAATTTGGGGGAAGGTGAATGGGGTTCTTATTCATGACCACTTATCATAAGGTTGTAAATAGTAGAAGGGATTTTTCCTCAATGTTAAGGAATTAATTAATAAATAAAAGCATTGCCAGAGTATAATATAATTAAGTGTGATCTTCTAAGGATAAAAGAGGGTTATGAACTGAAGAGACATAAGGGGGGAGTCCCATAATTTTTATTATGGGTGCCACATTCACATTAATTTTGTCTAAAGTGGAAGCCATAAGCTGTTTATAGGGAAACCTATTGGGATTGGTAAAGTTCATTATATCTATTGAGTTAAACTTTACTTTGTCCTCAAATATGAATTTCATGATGAAAGAGAAAGGTTAAAAAGGATGATGATGATGCAAAGAAAAAGTCAAAAAATAGGATACAAAGTTGAATTAATTGATTGTCTTTTATAACCCAATGAAGATAACAAGTAGATATGAACACACAGTCATGCAGTTCAACTCTGTATTGTAAATATGAAGGCTAAAAAAGTTGATAAAGATACATAGTCATGCAAGTTGACTATGTAATTTTGAACAAAGAATTGAATAGGGGGATAAGGAAGACATAGTCATGTAGGCCAAGTGTGTACTTTTGGAAGGAAGGTAGAATAGTTTTTAGGATACTATATTGACTAAGGAAAAAATGTTTTGAAATAGGGAAAAAAATTTAAGATAATTTGAAACAAGAATGAGAGGAAACACAAATAATTAGATCAATGAGAATAATCCAATTAGAGTATGCAACACAAACCTTACACTAACACTATCTAATACAAGTTTTGAAATACAACACATAATGATCAAATAATATGCAATCAATTTTAAATAAAATTTTAACTAATAGGTCACCCTAAGTTTAATGAGATTATAATAAGGTGTAATTTTAGTGTGATAGGAAAGTTGGTTGAAATAGGGAACTAAAATATAATCTAAGGTTTTTTTTTAGGATGTTTGGGATGAAAGGGATCTATATTAGTAATGGTAATGGCTTGGTATTACCCCCTCACTTCACAATCTCATAGTGATAAGGGTGTCAAGGTCTTTGAAAATATATACCATTAAACACAAATTTATACTTGGCCAAAAAACTAAGTTAGCTTCCTTCTTGGTGATGAAATCCAAGTAGGTAGGCCCTGGGAAGAAAAATGTTTAATGATTTTTGAATGTTAAATGCTTTATAATAAGGTGTAATTTTAGTGTGATAGGAAAGTTGGTTGAAATAGGGAACTCAAATATAATCTAAGGTTTGTTTTAGGATGTTTGGGATGAAAGGGATCTATATTAGTAATGGTAATGGCTTGGTATTACCCCCTCACTTCACAATCTCATAGTGATAAGGGTGTCAAGGTCTTTGAAAATATATACCATTAAACACAGATTTATACTTGGCCAAAAAACTAAGTCAGCTTCCTTCTTGGTGATAAAATCCAAGTACGTAGGCCCTGGGAAGAAAAATGTTTAATGATTTTTGAATGTTAAATGCTTTGGTAGTATGTGAAAAAGAGTGAATTAGTGTAAATAATATGGTAATTTTAAATACCACATATTTAGACTATGTGAGTTACTCTAAACATGTAAATAATTAAAAAGGAAATGTGAATTACCTACTAGTAAATAGACGATTGATAATAATACAAAGTCAATTTATGGGAAACTATATGAAAACAATACAAAATAGAGTTTATTAGGTAAATTATATTATATATAAGTAAGGTATTTAAGAATAAATTCAAACAAGTTGACTATGTCTCTTAGATAGAAGATAGACTGCATAATGAAGTCAACCAAATCGAGCTAGTTGGATGTAGGGTTACAATTTTAAAGACTACCAACTTATGAAAAATAAAATGTAAAGAAGAAATGAAATGATAGAGAGAGATGAGAAAGGAACCTTGGTGGGATTTAAGATTATTTATATTTCAAATTTTATGTTTTTGTTCTTAATTGTTGCTTTCAAATTCTAGCAACTGGGTTGACTAATTCGACCAAGTTCTACAAAACCTTTCAAAAATATGACCTATTCAAAAATGTTTGTTGACATAATAAAATATTAGATAGAGTTGACCTATTCAATAGTGTATGCTAATCTAAAACTAAATAAGAATACTATATTGAACTACTCAATCTAGTAACCTGTAATTGATAAAGACTTATACAGACAAAACATGGGCATTTTGAAGTGACTGTGTGTTAAACATGCACACAAAAAATTAGAACTATATTTAATAGTTCAATATAGTAATAAAAATATATAAAATATAATATAATGATAAAAATGATTGCTTGTAAGAAAACCTAGAAGGGTTAGATTTGTGTTAGGTTTACCAAAATTTATATGAAGGAAAATGCAACTAATCTATAAATTAATCCTAGATCGAAGAAGATAAATCCTACTTAAACTTCCAATTGTTAATACATTATATATTTAGATTCACTAGACATAGCCAAGGTGTCTCTTAACACAATAATATCAATAGAGTGGGTTCTTAAGCCTCTAGTAAAGCAAAACTATGTAATAAACCTAACTAGGTCCTATGTTTTCATATTCACTAATTTAAAAATAATAAAATCAAAGTAAAAATCTAATCTAGTGCTCACCAAATCTTGTGGTACAATGTGGGGGTAATAAACATGAAATGTAAACATGCATAAAAGACATATAATCACATCAATATATATGAAATCCTAATGCATGGGAGATAAGTATAAATGTGTACCTATTTAATCTTACGGAGGAGGAAAAAAGTTAGGAATACTTACCTTTGAAGATGAATTGTCCTCTCCTCAATATCTCCCTTGGCCAAGGTTCTTCACAAGAAGTTGTGGTATATAAGGATGACAAGGATAAATTAGCTCTAGGCTACACAACCTATCTGTGCATCCAAAAGACTTCTCCACAAGACAAGATCCATATCTCAAAAGTAAGTATGAAACCCTAATATATGCTCCTCAATTAGAATGGTGAAATTGTAGATGTACAATATATATCTTCTTCTTCTTCTTCTATTCTCTTCCTAATAAATGATAAAATGAATGTGTCTATATAGCAAAATCTAACCCTAATCATTTATAAATGTTTAGTTGATAGGGTTAGCCAAATTGATTATGTATTGTTATTGACAAAAATAAATTAGGTCTTGGTTTAGGTCGGCCAAAGACCAACCTAGACCCTAAATTATTTTTGTTAATTAGAGTGTCGAGTCGATGTGGTTGACATTGTATCGTAAACCATTAGAAAGGGTTTTAAGCTAGGAAAGGGATAATGAAGGAATTAAATTACTAGAAGAGGGTGAAAAATAAGATGCAAAGTTTATTGGAATATTTTTATGAGATGGTTTTCAAGATAGGAAGCGGTAGTAAAGGGATAACAATATTGGAAAGCACCAATAGGCTACCCACCTCTTTCTTAGTGCACCCCTAAAGGCATGCACTCAATGATATTGAGACTCGACGGGTCCCTAGAAGAGGGAAAGCATCAATAATTGATAAAGTTTGAAAATATAATGTGTATACACATTCAAATGGACTAAGTTAGACATCTCAAATTAATTATCACTCATAAGGAAGAGGCCCTAGCCAAATCTAAAACACCTAATCCAAGTCAAGTGTTCCATTTGTCAAGTTTCAAAAGATATACTATATGTTACATTCATAAAATGAGCACCATTTCATACATATACCTAATAGGGACAACTACATGTAGTTTGACTTCACTCTTAAGAGTACTAGCTATGTAAGTGACACTTAACCATTCATTGGGGACTAGTTGATGTAATATTTTCCTAACGTATTCCCATTTTTCAATACTAACCCTAGTTTTGAAAGTGGACATATGGTTTCAAAGATAAAGAGATATGTTTTTGCATATTATGCACATTGAGATATATTATTTAATCAAAACAATCTATACTAAAATAGAGATGAATAGTCTACAAAAATGAATTCAAAATGTGATGAATTTTATTATCTTGCATAGGTATTTATATATTGATGGATTTTTAAAGGAAATTCAAGAAATCCATTTCTTGATATGGGTAGCTCACAAATCTACTTTTAACCTTTCTTGTCACCTACACACTGTACCAATACTACACATAATAGAAACAATCTGAGTACCTAAACTCATTAGGTTATTTATATTTATAATAAGTATAATTGTTTAAATTATATATAATATTATATTTAAAATTAGTGTTTTAGTATAATAAATTAAATAAAATGATTAATCCTAAGTTTTAAATGTGTTAGGTTACGTAGATCAAACCTCCAATGAGTTGTATGTATTTTGTGTCATCTACCAAATTTGAGGTATATTTTAATGTCAAATCAATATTTTGTTTCATGGGTGTACTAAGAGGTTTGCAATCTTTCATTCTAAATTTTCTCATTAGTTCACCATTATACTTTTGCTAAGTGATTAATATTTACTCTTATTTTTGAATCACTTTAATAATCAAATGATAATGAAGATAACCTAGATTTGTCATTTCAAATACTTTATCAACTCTACATTTATTTGTTAAAGTCACATCTCTCATTATTTATTGCGATGAGAATATAATCCACATACACTAATAGAATTATAACTAGTTCATAAACTATTTTTATAAAAATAATTACATCTTCAAAATTAAAACATTTGAAATTCAATTTCAAGATGTGCTTAATGATCCTTTTCGAACCATGCTCTTTGGGATTATTTCAAACCATACATTGATTTTTCCAACTTTCCAACTTTTTTCTCTTTGTCATCCACTATTGAACCTTTTGGTTGGGGCATGATTAATATTTATTTGATATTTTTACATGGAAATTCATTTTTATGTCCATTTGATGAACTTTCCATCATTCTATGTTGCCAAATAAACCAAAGTTCAAATGGTAGTCCATTTTATTGCTGGTGAAAAGGTTTAGTATTACTTATCACTTAATTTTTATCAAATCCTTTGTGACAATCCTTTCATTGTGTTTTTCAAGTGAGCCATTTGCTTTGTATTTGTTAATAAATACCCACTTGTGACCAATGGGTCTAAAACCAATTGGATAATCAACAAAATCAAAATTTTTGATTTTTACCAATGCATCATAATCACTCTTCATTCCCTTTATCCATGCATCAATATTTTTATCTTGTATAAATGAAGTAGGTTTGTGAGTAAAAAGAAAAGTTGACTTCTTTTTATGGAGCGTCATCCAACATAACATTTTATATCTTATTGTTATTTTCATCTAGGAGTGTTTTTGAATTTTGTGTAGAATAATGTTCACTTCGAGTGTTGGTTTTTCCAACCTCATTGGGTATTACATCTTTAAATGTCTTTCTTGTCTATTTTGACATATTTTTCTTTCTTTTTGAATAGTTAGTGCATCATTTTATTGATATAAATCTCATAATTTTGTGGCATATGACCACCTTTTAATGACTTTTCATTTTATTCCATAGGGGGGTGTGTTATTAAATTATAGGAGTCAATAGATATTTAACTATTTACAAATTACAAGTCCACCATTCATTGTTTGGAACCTCCACATCAATCTCATTGAAACCATCACATTTGTCATATTTTTCAAGTTTATTTAATTGTTGACTAATATTTGGTGTGGATTTACCAATTTCAAAAAAGATAACATATCTTAATATAATAAATGTAATGATGTTATCATCATAATTTTATATTCCTTTGAGGATTCCAAAGTATCCCTAAATATTGCATTTATGACTCATGTGGTCAAATTTATTCCTTTTCTCCTTGGGAATCAATGCATAACAAGTGGATCTAAAAACTAAAAGATGTCACATTGAAGGTAGATGACCACACTAGACTTAATATGGAGTCTTAATTTGAAGGGATGTTGATGGTGACATGTTGTGTAGATACAATACTATTTGAGTTGATTATAAAAAAATGTGAATTTACAACTTTTGAATATAATATTTTTGGAACCATGTTCAATTATGGTTTTATTCATCATATCAACTACTCCATTTGTTTAAGAGTGTAATGAAATGTGGGGTGATGTGTGATATTATTTTTATTGAGATATGATTCAAACACCTTTGAGTTGAATTCACTAGCATTTTCAGTCATGAGTGTCCCAATGTGGGATTAAGCTTCATTTTCAACCATTATTCAATACTTTTCACAAGATTTGAAGGATTCTATTTTTTCCTTATGAAATTACACCACAATATTTCTACGATAGTGATGAATGAATAACATGAACTAAATACAACCAATAGTGGAAATAATTAGAAGAGAACACAATTACAAGCAAATAAATTGTAGCTTTCATTAGTTTTCCATTCTAACTTTTAAATTGGTTTTTTTACCATTTTTATTATAGCCCAAAATGGGTCAACCCCCTATAGTCAGAATCTTGTATTGGTGCTTTTAATAATGTCATAGTGTATGTTGTAGTTCATTTGATGTCATTTCATATTCCATTCTAGATTTGATCATAATATAGCTTAGTCCTTATGTCATTTGGTGTCTTAAAGGTAATTTTAGGGTCATATATGCAAGTGGTAGCTTTTCAAGGATCTAAAGAGGTATTCATGGTGATCAATGCAATTCAATATTAGGGACAAGTCCACATAGGCCTCATTAAATCATTCAGAGTAGTAAAATTTTAGGAATGAGCTTTGTGAGGCTAGACCATCATTAGGACATCATGAAGAACTAAAATATATATATTTCTTGTGAATTTTATAAATGCACATCACAAAGCCTTATGAGAAAAAATATTGTAGTGTCACAGAGTTCTTCATGGAAGGAACATGTTATACAAATTTCAAGTCCACACAAGATTCCTACTCAATTTATGAGCATTCAAAGTTGGACCTACAACATAAGACGTTCATGCTAACAAAAATTTTGAGATCCATGAAATAGATGTTCAAGTTCAAATGATCAGTGACAGGCACACATACATCATACAAAATCACACAAGTCAGCTCACTTGAACACTTTGTATACACACTTAGAAATCTCCTAAAACCAACAGATCAAGTGGGCCCAATCCTTTTAGTATCAAGAACATCTCCCACAAATTGAGTGCCTCCATGACTTTTTTGCTTCCAAATATAAGCCCTCAAATTTGGTCAAAAATGGGAGACATTCATGCATACATTGACTTTAAGCTATGAAAAAAACCATTAAGGTCTTAAATTTGATGATTATACATATGTCAAATGATGGTTGTGCAGACATCAAATTTAGACTGTGGTAAATAACAATTTATTTTTTAAACCCAAGTAGATCCAAATATTGACATTTATTCATACCAAGGGAGATCGATGGTATGAGATGAATCAAAAGGTCAAGGAGCTCAAGAGGCCACCACATGACATAAATGTGTAATGCAAGACTGACAGTAGATCCTGAGTATAAACATGGGACTACCAAATATTACTAGCTTGGATAGAGTTGATAAGTCAAGTGCATGGTTGATAGCTCTCCCTTAATTGTAATGATCAAGATCAATGGTGCTTGGATGGTTAAAATTAGTTAATGATCTTATTCATAGTCAACAAATAATGAAATTAAAGGTATAAAAGCTAAAGGACTTCTTGGAGATCAAACACATGACCAAGGTCAAGCTGGGGCAAGATTTCAAAGAGTACATGCCACCATTGAAGCTTGATCAAATTGCATGAAAAAGACATAGTGATGTAGCCAAGGTGATCAAGAACATAAAGGGACTACCATCTAAGCTTAATATGGATCTCTAGCTTGAGGGTTTGTGTCATACAAGGTTCATTTTGTGACTATGTCTATCATTATTAAAAGTGGGAATCTAGTTTGAATAAGATCTAGCATTCAAAAGGATGCCAGAAGGCATACACATAGATCCCAATGATTTTATCTCTAGGACTAACTATATGAAAATGACCCTTCTCTCCACTTTTACATGCCATGATGAACCAATGAAGAATAGTTAGCATTAGGAGAAAGATATAATAGATTGATTCGATGGTTGTAACTACATTGATGCTAGGATCTAGATTGGAACAACTTGATCCCACCATTTCAACCATCAGGGAGCATGAATGAGGGAATAGTGTAACTATTTAACCACTTGAAGTAACCCAAATCAATTAAGAAGATAGAATGAGCATAAATGTAGAGGAAGTTGTAACTTAGGTTGAAAGGGAATTAAGTTTATTGATTCCTTTTTAAGTGCCAAGATCTCTCTAAAGGCCATTTATTCTATAAATATAGATTTTGAGCTATTTTTAGAGATCCCTTAGGCTGGTATGACTAAACTCTACCAAAAAGTATATTTTGTACCTCTTGGAGTAATGCATAGAGCACTTTTTAGTTTTTTAGTAATATATGATAAGTGTTTTGTATTTATTTGATATGCAATATTGGTTATTATCCTCCCTTTTTAGATCCAAGTTCAACCTAAGTGCTAATAAACATTTTTTAGGTCATCTAGTGTGTCTTAAGGTTGATGTCATGGGTACAAAGTGGATAGTTGACTATAAGTTCTTTTAATCAAGACTTAGCCTCATTTCCCTCTAACTTAAGTCCATGAAATTGACCTCTAAGTGAAACATTTATCTTGGAAACCATTATAGACACTACGTTAATCCTATTCATAGTCTATTATTGTGCTAATGAGTTCAATCTTGAGAGTGGATATTTGAATGTTCAATGCATCACCTCATTTAGAGTAAGATCAATTCATACATTATATAACTCTCTTCCCCATAAGTAATCAATTGGCATAGGCAAGATCATTTTAAGATACATTCAAGGATCTAGCCCCTTAAATCTAGAGGATGATTTTTGATATAGGTGCACCCACATACCTAGAAATGTTCCCATGTTTCCCAAATCTAGAAGTTTGAAAAACTTCTTTGAGGGTACAATATTTGGTGATAATAGTTCTAGCATGCCTGATGGGATCTATTGTCTTCATGACAACTTGTCAAGGTGAATGATGGTCTTAACAACATCAACTACAAATTGGTGTGCTACTCAACATTTGGTGACTACTTCAATGTAAATCTATTTTAAGAAAATAATTTTGTTATAAACTTGCTTTCATAATCCATGGTTCTCACTAGGTCATCCTCTAGTAGAACATTCAATCTCATTAACCCAACCATTCAGCCTAAAATTCCTCTTGAATTTCAATATCCACAACCTAATTTGCCCTTTTATGAACAAGTAGATTTTTCTAAAAGGAAGAGAGTGAAGAGACTAAATAAATTGAAGATCTTGAAGAAGAAGACATGGATAGACCACATGATTTCCCTACCTTCAATACTAAAAACCCAATTTAACTTCAAGTATATGATGTCATTCCTCTTAATACCATGAAAGGTGTGCCTACATTTAATGGTTAGAGTCATTTCACACCTAATGAGCACATTAAAGATGTTTATAACATTTGTAGTTTCCATAGTATTGTTCAAGAGAACATTTCCATAAGACACCTTACTATGTCCCTTAGGGGGAAGGCTCTTGATTGGTATAGGACTCTGGAAGGTGGAAGCATCACAACATGAGATGAGTTTGGAGTGTTTTTGACTTCTAGATTTAGAAATGAAAGTGACCATGCCTCTCTCATACATCATCTCAATGTGATAAAAATGGGACCCAAAGAAAAAATGCATGACTTCAATGAAAGGTTGTATAATACTTGGCATAGATTTCCTCCTCCCATGAGACCACCTGCTAACTTTGTGTTCCTTACCTACTTGAAATCCATTGGGACTAAAATTACTATCATGCTTCAATCTATGGGAGGTTCCAATCTTCCCTAAGCATATGATATTACTATAAAAGATAAGAATAGTCTCATCTAAGATGTAAGATTGCCTCCTAAGGTTTCTATGCCACCTTTATTTCATACTTATGTTATCACTCTAGAAGTGGCTCAAATTCCTAATTCCAATACGAAGTCTAAGGTTGTTCCTAGGTAGGTAGAAAATAATGTTGATTAGAAAGTAAAGTTCCTAGCATTAGAGGCTCAAAATAGGCAAGCTAATATCTAGCAAGGTGCCTATTATAATCCTTACCCCTATTAATAATAATATGGTAAAAAATATGGAAGAGAAAGATGCCAATGGTAGCCTGATCCCAATAGGCCTACCAATGTATATAGTCTTAACTCTACTATCAATGCAAGGGAGATGGTACTAGTTCATAAAAATTTAGTGCAGGGAGAATATTGGTAGGAATTCCAATTAATGGATGGAAATGAGAATATAGAGAAAGCTATGGTGGCTTAAGAAGGATTTACTCACCTCTTATCAAATGAGGATGAGGTGGTGATGCAAGTTAATGAGATTGACAACCTCAAGGAGAGATCTTCACTAATTTTTTGGTTGAAGAGAATATTATGATAAATCAAGGAGCTTATATCATAGATAATAAAAGGTCCAAAAAGAAGGATCTAGGAGGTGGAATTAACATTCCCATAGGCTCATCCAATCCTTATACAAGACAATAAGACATAGATGTAAGTGTGATAGTTTCAAAATCTTCTACATCTCCATCAAGTCAAAATATAGTAAGGTATGATCCTATTCCTCAAGTTTCTATTAGTTATCTACCTCCAAGAGCCCATGAAAAATTACGTATGTATTATTTAAACATTGCATATTATTTGAATAACACTAAAACATCAATTTCTCTTTGGGATGTTCTCCATATTTCTAGTAAAAAAGAACGCCTATAAAAGCATTTATCTGTTATCCCTATTAGTGACACATCCTCAAATCAAAGTCATGGCCATGTTTTTATTTAAAATTATCCTAGTACCATTGTTGAACCATACACTAGGGATAAGAAACCTCCACCATTTTATCTCACCCACATTATAGGTGACAAGTTGGTACACAATTGCATAGGTGATAGTGCAGATTCTACTTTTATCATGCCCGTAGTTGTAGCTAACAACTTGGGCCTAAAATATGAGCCACATAAAAATAATTTCCTTCAAATAGATTGTATTCCTACCAATATAGTAGGACTAATAAAATGCTTGAAGTTTTTCTTTCATGGTTGTCCTAGTTTTCCTATCTTACAAGACATAGTTATGGTTGATCTCCTATCCCACTTTGTAATATGCCTATCAAGGGACTTCACAACCAATATAGTTGGCTATCTCCTAGCTAAATGGTATTTCTTGACCCTTAGAATAAGTTATAGGTCGAAGGTGACAAATAAGACATAATCCCTTGTAAGGCTCCATATTGAGCCCTACAATGAGGCAAGTTCCAATTTGAATTATGTGGCTCATGAAGAAAAAGACTCTATTGTAGATGATGGCACTTATTCCAAGCTTGAGGGTATTCCAGATTTGTTTTTTGATGAATATGGAACTAATATTTATGATCATGATACTTATTTTTTATGGAGGAAATTGGTGTAGGATTGTATTAAATACATGGAGTACCAACATCTCTACATGCCAAGGAAGAGGGTGAAGATGATGATCTATGGAAGATGGTTTTTGATGGTTTAAGAGGTAAAGTTGGCAGAGGGGTTGGTGTTATGTTTTTCTCCCAATATAAACAAAAATACTATCGTTCATATGTAGTTCATTTTAGTTTTACTTGTAATATGGTTGAGTATGAAGGTTTAATTCATGGCCTTCAATGGGTAAGGAGAAAAGGAATCAACAACTTGCAAGTATATGGAGACAATGAATTAGTTGTATATTAGGTGAGGAATGTGGTTTCTTCCAATAACCCTTTGCTTAAGTCATACAATCGTATGGTATGGGATTTTATTGAAGACTTCAATGAATTAAATATACAATCAATCTTAAGGGAGCATAATAGTCACATTGATAGACTATCTACCATAGGAGCTTAATTTGATACTCCAACTGCCATAAAAGAGGAGGGAAAATAGTCTCATATTAATATCATTATTAGACCTTTTGTACCTAATAATGAAGTGTCTTGGGAAGTTTTTGATAGTGATAAACACATTACATGCTTCATGTAAAATGAGGCTGAGTTTTCTATAAAGAATCAAAGGAGGATATAAGAACAATTAGATGATCAAATTGTGTAACTAAGAACCAATAATATACTTAAGGGTTTGGTGACCTTATAAACTATGTTCAATGAGAATGATCAAAAAAATAAGGAAAAAGTGAGTATGTCTACAAAATAAGAGAATTATGAAAGAGTCTTGATCTTCAAGGACAAACTCCTCAAACTAGGCAAGGTATGTTATACATTAGAGAAGCAAGCATTCATTAAGATGTGTAGAGAATTTCATGATATATATACTTGGGAATTTGAGGACCTCAAAGGATTTGATCCTAGACTAGCACACCATACCCTTAAGTTAGAACCTAGAGTTAAACCAGTTAGACAAAAATTATAACCCATCAACCCCAAGGTTGATTAATTCGTGAGGTTAGAATTTACAAAAATCTTTGAATCAGAGATAATATTTCTCATCAAGCATTCAACTTGGGTAGCTAACCTTGTGCTTTTTAGAAATAAGAATGGGGAGATAAGACTTTGTGTAGGCTTTAAATATCTTAATAAAGTGTCCCTCAATGGAGTAGATTTTACAAATGGTTTCAGGTTCTCAATGTTTCTCTCTTAGGGATGGATATTCAACCTATAATAAGATTTTAGTCAGTAATGATGATCAATTTAAGATAACCTTCACTACTAAATGGGGGAGTTTTGCTTATAGGAAGATTCCCTTTGGTATTTCCAATGCGTGCCATATTTCAAAGAACAATGGATACGTCCTTCAAAGGTTTGATCAATGAAATGTTATTGGTTTATTAATATGATAACATTTTGTTCTAAATATGTTAATAAACACATGAAACACTTGATGCAAGTGTTTTAAATATTTAGGCAATATGGAGTATCTCTTAATCCAAAGAAGTACATCTTTGTTATTCATGAAGGTAAGTTCTTAAGACATATTGTTTCCAAGGATGGTTTGACTATTGATCCTGAAAGAATAGAGGCTATTCTAGGCTTATCATTTCCCTTTCATAAGAAAGGTCTTCAAAGTTTCTTAGGCAAGATCAAAATTTTAAGGAGTTTCATACCTGATTTTATATCTTTGGTGAAACCTATCATAGCTATGCTTAGGAAGAACCAAGTCTTTTCCTCAACCAAAGAGGGTAAGAGTATTTTCAAAGCCATAAAGAAATCAACTTTAGAAGATCTTACTCTTTTGAATCTTGATTTTACCAAATACTTCATGTTGTATTCATTTTCTAACCTTGATACTATCTCAGCCATGCTAATGCAAAATAATGATGAGGGTGTGGATCAATGAATCACATTATCTAGTCAAGGTTTAGATGATTATGAAGTCAAGTACATATTTGTGGAGAAACAATTATTTGTTATTTTAAGGGTAGTAAATAAATTTAGACATATGGTTTAAAATAATAGGATTCATGTTATGATCTTTCATCCTAGTATCAAAAGTTTTTCTTAAGCAAAGATCTTAGTGAAATGAGGGAAGAGTGGATCACTAAAGTAATGGAATATGATGTTGATATCAAGGTGAAAAATTTTATAAGGTTTAAAGGCATTTATGAACATCTAGATTAAGATCTTCATGAATCAAAGGAAGAGGCTCTAGTCAACCATGATTGTTCCCAATTAGCTAGTTCATTGCCTCCACAGGGTTAGACACAAGATGTGATCATATTTATTCAAAATGGTGAGTATAATAATAATATGAGTAGATCAAAAAGGATATATTTTAGTTTTGAATATATTCTCTTTTGTCTTTTGAATGGTGTGTTCTTTAGAAGAACCATTATTGGTGTGTTATTTAGATGCATTGATAATAATAAGTTTGGAGTGTTGCTTGATAAGTTCCATGATGGGACAATAAGAGCTCATTTATTTTTAAGAACCATATCTTATAAGATCATGAGGGAAGATTATTATTGGCCTAGCCTCTTCAAAGATTTTCATGATTGGGTGAGAAGGTGTGGACAATGTGCTTTCTTTGTAGGAAAATAGAAGCTTTCATATATTCCTATGAAGCTTATCCAAGTAGACCAAAAATTCATGTAATGGGGTATTTAATTCATTGGAATGATAAATCCCTCATCAAGTGCTTTTCATAAATGGATACTCACAACAATTGGCTATTTTACAAGAGGGGTGGAGGCAATAATATTGAAGAAAGCTAATGAGAATGTTATCTTGGAGTTTTATGAAAGCACCATAACAAGGTTTGACACTCTTGCTATTATTTTAGATAATAATATTTAATTTATGGGTTCTAAGATAGCTGATTGGACAAATAGTAATGGCATATTCTTGAGCACTTCATCCAACTATTACCCTCAAGGTATTGTGTTGGTTGATTCTACTAACAAGAATTTGATATAAATCATCAAAAGAACATTCGAGCATAACCAAAGAGCTTGGCACACCAAATTGAAGATAACCTTATGGGCTAATAGGATAAATCCCAAGATATCAATAGGGAATTCTAATTTTATGTTTGTCTATAGGCGGGAAGCTAGGTTGTATATCTCTAAAGAGATGCCTGCCTTAGAGTTAACACATCAACTAGAGTTGATTGAGAACACTCCAATGGAGGTGAGATTGACATAATTAATGGAGTTATAAGAGACTAGAGATAAATCTCATCAATCTATGGAACATAAATAAATAATAATGAGGAGGTATTTCAAAAATAATCCAACTTTGAGATCATTCAACAAGGTGATATAGTATTGAAATGGGATGAAGATAGAGAAAACCTAGGGAGACATCCCAAATTTGATACCCTATAGAGCAAAACATATGTCATCATCAAGTAAAAGGAAAAAAAAATTTCATTTATGAAATATGAATGGAGAAGAGCTACCTATCCTCATGAATGGGGTACATTTGAAACCCTACTAGTAAAAACCGAGGGTTAGTTTTGTAAATATTAGATTAGGTGTGTGTTTCCTTTCTTGTTGTGTTGTGTTCCAATAAGTGCTCATAAGCACATGTGTGTTTCTTGATTTGAGTTTTATTCCTATTTTTTTATATTTTTTGGTGTGTTTATAGGGTTTTTTATATGTCAAAATTATATAATTATGACTCTATAACCTAATAGATAGGATTAGGCAACTGGTCATGACATAGAAAGCATACCACCCTTGGGAAATTGCCAAGAATGTTGACCATTTTTACCTCAAGAAAAAATAGGTCAACCCTCTACATTTATAATCTTGTATAGGGTATTTTTATAATGGCATAGGGTATGTTTTAGTTCGTTTTATGTCATTTTATATGCCATTATAGCTTTGGTCATAGTCTAGCTTAGTCCTTGTGTCATTTGGTGTCTTAGGGGTAATTTAAGGGTCATATATGCAAGTGACAAGTTTTCATGGATCCAAACAGGTATTTATGGTGATCAATGTAATTCAAGATTATTTACAAGTCCACATAGGCCTCAAAAAATCATTTAGAGGTAAAACAATTTAGGAATGAGCTTTGTGAAGCCATACCATCATCAAGACATCATGAAGATAGCTTGCTTATGCATTTTATAAATTCACCTTAGAAATAATCATGAGCCAAAATATTCAAGAACCATGGACTTATTCATGGTAGGAACATGCTCTACAAATTTCAAGTCTATGTGAGCTTCTTAGCTAAAATTACGAGCTTTCAAATTTGGACCTACAACATAAGACATTCACACTAATGTCAAGTTTGAGATCTGTAAAATATATGATCAAGTTTAAATGATTAGTGATAGGCATGTGGATGTCATTAAAAATCACATTGGTCATCTCTCTTTAAAATTTGTATACATACTTATAAATCTCCCAAAATTAGTGGATCAAGTGGGCACAATCATTTTAGTATCAAGAACATCTCTCATAAATTTGGTGCCTTAATGACCTTTTTGCTTCGAGATCCAAGCCTTAAAAGTTAGTCAAAAAATGGGAGATGTTAGCACATACATCAAATTTAAGTTATGGAAAAAACCATTAGGGTCTTAAATTTTACAATTTCATAGATGTTAATAATGGTCATGAAGATGCCAAATGATAGTTACACAGACATCAACTTTAGATTGTAATAAATAGACATTTGTTTTCAAATGTAAGTAGATCAAATGGTTGGAATTAAATCATATCAATGGAGATCAATGGTTTGAGATGATTCAAAAGGTAAATGATATCAAGAGGACACCACATGGTATAAGTGTGTAACATAGGTAGACTGACACCAAATCCTATATGTAAATGCGATACTGCCAAATGGTACCATCTTGGATAGAGTTGATAAGTTAAGGGTATGCTCAATGGCTCTTTCTAAATCATACTAATCAAGATCAATAATGATTAGATGGTTCAAAATTATTAAATTATCTATTCATAGTCGATGACCAATAAAATTAAAGGTCATGAAGTTAAGGTACTTCCTAGAGATTGAACATATGACCAACATCAAAACAGGGCAACCTTTTTAAAAAACATATGCCACCATTGAAGCTTGATTGAATTCCATGAAAAATACATAGTGATGTATCCAAGGTGATCAAGAAATTAAAGATACCACCATCAAATCTTTATATATACCTTTGGCTCGAGGGTTTGTGTCATGTAGGGTTCATTTTATGACTATGTCTTCCATTGTTAAAATTGGACCTATGAACATGGGGGCAAGTTTGAGCATGATATAGTTTGAATAAGATATATAATTTCAAAGGATGCCATGAAGGCATAAATGTATACACCAATGGTTCAATCTCTAGGAAAAACTACATGAAAAGGACAATTCTCCCCACTTTTGCATGCCACAATGAACTAGTGAAGAACAGTTAGCACTAAGACAAAGCTCTAATAGATTGATCATATGGTTTTAATTTCATTAATGTTAAGACCCACCTCAGAATAACTTGATCCCATTTTTGTAACCATTAGGGGGCATCAATGAGGGAATAGTGTAAATGTGCAACCACTTGAAGTAACCCAGATCAATCAAGAAGTTGGAATGAGCATAAATGCAAAGGCAATTGTAACTATGGTAAAATGGGAGTCAAGCTCATTAATTATTTTTTTAGTGCCAATATTTCTCTCTAAAGGAATTTTATTCAATAAATATATATTTTTAGATATTATTAGATATCCCTCAACATGGTATGGCTAAAATTCACCAAAATTTATATTCTGTACCTCTTGGAGTAATGAATAGATAATTTTGTAGTTGTTTACTAATCTATTCTTAGTGTGTTGTAATTTTTTATATGTAAAAATGGTTGTCATCCTCCCTTTTTTGGTCCAATTTCAACCTAAGTGCTAATAAACTTTTCTTATAGGTCAGTTAGTGTGTCTTAAGGTTGGTGTGTCAGGTAAAGAGTGGATAGTTGACTATAAGTGCTTTCAATCAAGTCTTAACCTCATTGCCCTCCATCCTAAGTCTATCAAATTGACCACTAGGTGAAACATTATTTCTTGGAAACCATTGTAAACACTGAATTAATCCTATTCATAGTCTATTAGTGTGATAATGAGTTCAATCTTAAAAGTGGATCTTTGAACGTCCGTTCATCACCTCCTTTAGAGTAGGTTCAATTCATGCATTGTATAACTCTTTTCCCCATAAGTAATGAGTTGGCATAGATGAGATCATTTTAAGATACATTTAGGTATCCCCTTAAATATAGAGGCTCATTTCCAATATAGGTACACCCACATACCTATAAATGTTCCCATGTTGCCCAAATCTGGAAGAATCTTGAACAACTTCTTCTAGGGTTCAAGATTTGGTGACAATAGTTCCATTTTGTGTTTAGCCAATATGCAAGCTTTAAATTTTTAAATGATTTTAGATTGTGTTGGAAATAATAAAACACCACTCCTTTACATTTTCTTGAATTATTTCAAATTGAATATACCAAAATATTACATTCAATAAAAGACTTAATAGAATTCTTTGTTTAGGGAGATGAAAAACAAAATTGAGATTGAATGCTTACCCCTAAGTTTTAGAAAATTTCCTTCCTCATATCTATTCAAATAAAATTTATTATAACATTTTATTTTTATCTTCACCTCTTTATCATCCAACATAATGGATTTGTTTTGTTTTTAAATGAACACTAGAAACAACAAGTTGATTTTCAATTTAGTATGGCATGAGAAATTTCAAAGAATGAAATATGGGAGCCCTGGATACTTGAGTCCAATTGAACCTTTGTATTAAGGTTTTAGACTTATGTTATCTATCAAATATACTAGAAAAAAAAATTATTCATGAAAATACTCAAAGGAATAACTTCACAAATTCATATGTTATGTGACATCAATGTCTTGAATCAAATCATTATCATAGGATGAACTCACCGAGTTATTATTTAATTTATCTGAGATCAACACCACACATTCACTTGAGAAGTGATCTGAGTATAATTCAAATATTTTATTTTTTTACTTAAGCTTCAATGACTTCCCATGATGTTTTTCATTCATAGGTCTCCAGACTCCCTTTTCTTTCATAAAATTCTAAAAATAAGTGTTTTCTATTATTCTGCTTCTCCTAATGTTGACCATTATTTTTACTTTTTCCTTTATCATTTATATCATTTTTTAAAGGATTTACCTTTTAATTGGTATAACAAAATATTTCTCCTATGGTTCATTAATTATTCCACACGATTTTCTTTGTTGACCATTTTCTCAACTAATTGATCAAAAGTGAGTCCTCAAAAAAAATTATTGGAAAGACTTGAACTAGGTTAAATATGTAGGGAGAATATTTTCTATAAAGGTGATCACATACACATCACTATTTACTCTAGTATCATCAAGATAATTTTTGACAACTCATATTCTAAAAGACAAACTCATGACATCAACATTTTTCTAATAAGGGTTGAACATTTAAGAATATAATTTTATTAACTAAAAATACAAGGGGGAATAATAAAAGTCCTTTATTTTTCATAAATATTCGCAAGGAGTGTTTCAGCCTTGTTTGTGATAATAAACTTCACCATTGACTATAGCCCTAATCAAACCCTATGATTTTTAAATCTTTTGCATCTAGGATTTTATTTGCTTTGGTTCCAGTAGTTCAACTAGTTGTGTATACATATCTATAATTTCAAACCACAATTCATTGAATATAAGATTATTATACATGTATCTTTACCATTCTAACTAGTTCTCTTTCCTAGTTAATGTTATTCGAATGTTTTTTATTGCATTTTTTTAATTATTAAGGGAGATTGATTGGTTACTTGTCACACATTTTCTTTTCCTTTTTATATACAACTATAACATTATACCAAATTATAAATATTCTCACCTTTCCTATATAAAATATGGGACATGGAATAATCCCATCATTTCTATATACCTACTAGAAAATGAAAGAGACATTGAGGCAGATAAGAGCATAATGGAACATGACACTTAAGTAGTATACTAAGAGGATTCATTTTATCAATGATAAGTTCTTAGTAGTAAGTCCTTCTACATTGGCATAAGAATCTTATATACTCAAAATTTTCTATCTTCAGGATTTATGTATAGATATAGATACAAATTGGTAATAGAGGGTTTTATCCTTATTTATCTCAAGTGATTTATAGGGTCGATTATTATTTTTTGTTGATATTTTATGTGATATATTCAATAATTCTATCATGAAAACATTACTCACAATCATTAACCACAAACAACATTAATATAAAACACTAAAATATTTGAAATATGATATGAATTCTTTATTTTCAATTTTTTTCAAATGGATGATGAGTGGGAAGAGGATCTCAATAAGTCACCATTAGGGTTTAGATGTGATGATGCTCAATAGTGTGTGGAAGTGGTGGCTAAGAATCTAGGGTTAGTGAAGGTATTTAGATCTAATGGATCAAGGGATAAAAGTATTTAAGGGGAAAAAATAGTAGGGGAAAAAAGACATATGCCACTATACATACGAAGGTAGAGGATATGATTTTTCATTTATATGATAATCCATTTGGAAAGCATACTTATCTTGGAGTGGTAGGATATAAGGCAACTGTATGGGAGGAGGAATTCTTAGATGGGTATAGCGGATATGGATTGGGATTTAAATCCACTATATTTAAATTCCCAATATTCAAGGATTTCATTAGAAAGGGCCCAATGTTAATTTAATCTAGTATGGAATAGAGATGGGAATATGGAGGGTCTTCTGATGTATCTATTTATAGAATGGTAAAAAAAGTATTAACCCCTAATAATTTTAGTAAATATATTTTCTTTGAGAGATATGATCTTGAATGGATTTTACAATGGGAATCTTGGTATTCTACTAAGGGTTTGATTAGTAAATTTCACCAATTTTGACCAAATCTACAAACCCTTCATGGGTGGATTTCAGAGGTCTAAAAACCATTAACGAAAGGAAATATGGAAATATACCCTTGTGCAAAGGGTTTTTTATTATTGATTTTGAAAAATAGGAAGATAAGGATAGGATTTTACAACAACATATATGGTTTATAGATCAACATATCCTCACTGTGGATTTGCCTCCCTTACCTTCCCTTATTTTTTTGGTTGAAGGCTAGTCTTAAGTTCATAGATGATGCCCTAAGAGGATTGTTAGCCATAGATAAATCCATAAAAGACTCTCTTCATACTACATACATAAGGACTCCTGTTAATATTGATGTGAGTTTTCAACTCCCAATAAATTTGGATTTGAATGTAGGTTGATGCAAATTATTGATTATGGAGGATTATATTTAAAATGGAGGCACTATTTTTCAATAGGGAATGTGGCTAATTCGTGCATGTTTGGTAGAAAAAAATAAGGAATTTATTGGGGTAAAATTATTCACATGGACCTCTTGACATTAGAAGTCAAACATAGTGAGGAAATCGAAGAAAAGGACCTAGAGATGGAAGAAAACATAGATCATTTGAATGAAAAATAATAGAACTAGATAGTTAGGGATTTTGACAATCACATTGCTTATACAACCTAAGAAGTGGTTTTTGAAACCATAACTATTTTAGGGGAAAAAATGTCAACCATAATTCCATTATAAAGCATCTAAGCTTTGAAAGTTAAAGAGGGAAGTTTGATAGATAGTTCTTATACATTTGATGATCTAGTAATGTCCATTCCCATTCAACATGACATTAGGGAAGGAGGTAATTAGATGTTGGTAAGCTCCAAAAAAAGTATAAAATGTAAGGATAAGGTGCTCCTTCTTAACATGACCCTTATATCTCAAAAAGAGAATGTAAATGTGTAAAGTTGTTATCTTTTAGCTATGTTTTCTCATTGAATATATGGGCTTCTAGGAATTTGTTCTAGATTCATGATTTGGGTTATAATGTTGTTGAAAATATGGGATTTTAGGCCTTTAGTGTTGGATTTATGTAGAGGGTTGTGCTCTTAATTTAAAAAACCCTCTTTTTTTACCAATTATACAAAATGATTTATTATTTAATATTTTTTTTATTGTGATTTTTTTAAATCTTATTTTCCAAAAAAATATGACTTATCTATTGTTTTCAATAAGTCAAAAATTAAAAAATTTATTATATCTTTCAACAGAATATCTTCCTTGTATATTGATTTTTAATAATAAAAAATATTTGAAAATTCAAATATAAAAAAGACACAGATGTGATTTTTTTAGTATCTATATTGGAGTTATCTAGGTTTAAAGGGATAGAGATAGCCTAGGGCACAAGGCTAATAAACTATCTCTAAATTAGGCCAATTGGATGCTAAACATAGATATAAATATAATATGAATTCATTAAACTGAGATAGGCTAAAAATAGTAAGTGAAATAATGTTAATTATGGGAATGCCAAAGAAATAATTTACTTAGCTTGTTTAGATGTTAATGCAGTTCTAGATCCAAAATCTAGGTAGAATGAAAAATGTAAGAAAATTATGCAATAGTTTTTAGATTATATATTGAATTCTTTTAGATATACATATGCTAGCATTAGCCTAGAAGGGTTGCATCGACATAACTATCTGACCTTGACATAGGTGTTTTGTATGGAATGGCTAATGGGAAAGGATTCGACCACTTTTATTTTTTTGGGTTTGTATTTTATTTTGCTATGGTGGATTTAGATCTAGGTTATGTACTATCACTCCTCATAAAATTTCAATACCCTAATTCTTCATTTTTATAGTGACCTTGGGGGAAAATAGGCTAGTTGGCACACAATGTCAATATAACCCCAAATACCCATATGTCAATTAGTGATACATACACAGATAATACTCCAAAGAGGGACTCATATTGATGTAGTTCTTCCCTATGTGTTTTATTTTCTATGAATCATGAAATATGTAAAAAGTAAGTATAATAGTGACCTAGCTTGTAACTTTGCAAATATAGTTCTTATATTACACCTTTAGTAATACACACAGTATATATGTTGTTCCTATAAATGATATGAAAATATGAGAAAATAGTGAAGCTTTTCTCAATTAAATGCTTGATATAATTATTTTGATGAGTTTCCTTTGTCTCTTTAGGTATTTTATAGGTGAATAATGAATTATAGTTGATATTTTATTTATATAAATCCATTTGGAGTAGTAACTAGCATTAAATCACTTAGTCCAACCATTAGGATACATTTCATTTATAAATTAGATGGTTTTAGGGCACTATAAACTTGCATCAAAGTAGGTATGGAATTAGTCTGACCATTAGGATCAAGAACGTAGGTATTGACTCATAATTTGTAGTGCTGGAAGATAAGTAATTTTTAAGCATTATAGCTAAGATATAAGGTTTGGTTCATCAACATAAGATTGGTCAGACCAAGAGATAGGCCAAGTGACATATGATAGAGTAGATGAAAGACTTAGGAAAGTGGGAAAGGTCCATAACTAAGAGAAACAACCAAGGTCTAAGTTTACCAAGTGTACAAGACTAAGGTGGTATATAATCTATAAATAGTGTCCACATTTGCCCCCCTATAATCTAGTAATGAAATTACTATTTTAAAGGAAAGGAATTCATACTTCAATGTATATGACACACCTTATGATTGATTGAGTCCAGTTTAATTTATTTATTGGTGACTTACCTGCAGTTAACAAAATGTTATAGTAAATAATTATTGCATATAATCTTAAATTGGAAGTATTGAAAATATTGAGTTTGAAATAGCAAGGTTTATGTGTAACATGTGTATTGATGTAACCACACTACCTATTAGAAAGTTATAAAACTAATATATATATATATATATATATATATATATATATATATATATATATATATATATATATATATACATATATACATATATACATATATACATATATATATATATATATATATATATATATATATATATATATATATATATATATATACACACACATATATATATATACACACACACACATATATATATATATATACATATATATAAATATACATATATATACATATATATATATATATATATATATATATATATATATATATATATATATATATATATATTTTTAATTTTTTTGAAAAGTGCATATATCCAATGGGATGGAAAGAAAGAGAGACTGGAAGACAAATGCCTCCAACTTTGGAAAAAAGGTGAGTTGCCACCTGATAGTTGAGATTATCTCAACTATGCAACCCATTAATATGTATAACCTAGTGATAATGAGTGAAAAAATAATCTCATACTATCAAATTGATAAATATGGATGATGCAATCAAGTCCAATCTAAAAATTTGACAAGATTGAGTGATTTAATCACCTCAACCATACCAAAACTAAACCAACTATTGTAGTAGATTGGCTCAATATAGTCCATAAAAGTACATCCTAGTGGGTGATGACAATAATTGAGAGTGTTTTAAAATATACAACTGATTTTTATTTTTCAATATTAGGTGCACATTGCATATCGTATGCAACTTAAATATGTCTCATGTTGAAACTATGTATAATAATGATACAATTGTGTAGAATTTTACCACAACTATGAATTTAAATCATATAATTATGTGGTTTGGACAATTTTGATAATGTGTAAGTATGGATAACATGATTCCAAACTATTCCCCCACTATATATTTATAAATATGAAAACTTAAATAAGTACCAATGTGGAGAACATGTTTCTAAAACATGCCCTCATTGGATTTGGGTGTGACACATAGTAAATAAGTGTGAAGAACATGCTTCCAAAACATTCCCCCATTGAATCTAAAAACTATGAATGTGTGGAATCCATATCTATGTGTCCCCCACTAAATTTTAAAATTATAATTGTGTATAATCCATTCCTATATGACATTTCTCCACTGAATTTAAAAACTGATATAAGTACTAAATATTGAATAAGTGTGGAGAACATGCTTCCAAAATATGCCCCCACCAAATATATAATTATGAATGTGTGGAATACATGCCTATATAATATGTATCCACTAATATTCCCCCCAAAAATGATTATTTACCTCACATCAAAAAGATAATGAAACTATATAATTTGTGAATTGAACCATGTAGTATATAGAGGGACATGTCTTAGAGGTGAATGTAATATTGAATCACATAGAGAAATGTGATGAGATTAAGGCCTAAGATGCATGATAAGGATCATGGAAATATATAGATATAAATAATACAAGATCAATAAATAATAAAAAAACACACACACGAGATTACTCAAATGTAAGTCAAAAGGAAATGGCCCAAGAAGACCAAAAAGAAGGGCATGTTCAAATGACATACAATAGAAGGGACATGACTTAGTCCAATTTAAAAGAAATCAAGGATGACATATTTAAATGTCCATAAAATAAATAATGACATATTAAAATATCAAATAAATCATACATAGGCATGGGGGTTGTAAATAAGGAAGCATATTCAAATGTTTGAGCAAGCAAGATAATATCAAGGTAAGACACTCAATGCAGTGCATTAAAAAAATATAAGCAAACAAAATAAACATATTATAGTGGCTCATGGATAAAATGTGTTAGAAAAAAATTTCAAGTGCATAGCATATCAAGTAACCTGTGTAAAATATAGTCATGGATAAAGGTATATGTAAGTACATATATGAACTCAAAACATGATATTTTAGAGTGACCATATAATGATATAAACTGCAAGTATCATGATCATAGGCATGGATTTCCCCAATGTCCATATGACATGAATAAAAGAAAGGCCCAATTTATGAAAAAATAATAGATCATGTATCTATGTATGCCTATATCAAACTCAAGTATAAGTGTGACACACATGTATGTAGGAGTAATTGATATGCCATCCATTAACATGGAACTAACACATAGATGCCAAGGAGCCAATAGGACACATTTTATGCTGAAAATGTATTTGGATATTTTTGAATTTTTTATGTATATTTTAGAATATTTGGAATGTGAAAGGGAAAGACTATCCTATGATCTCATACAAATGGTGATTAGATACATCTCCCACTATGAACATAGTGTAATAGTTTGGTGATGCTATCAAGGAGCATGTATAGGTACAATATTTATCATTGTAATGTTTGTGATGCTTATGTATGTAAAGTAAAACTATGTGGGATCAGATAAATAGTTAGATTAATAGGACTATGGATGCATATAACCCATCATTGAGTGATATATGGTTTCTTTGGGAAAGAAGTAATAGTAACATGTGTAGGTGTTTTGGATATATGAATATGGTGTGTAGTAGATGAGGATTTTTATGGAATATACTAAATGCATCTTATGTAATGGTCTCTTAAATAATGGCTACCTAGTAAATGGGATTTATAGTTTATTACTCTTTTGTGATGAGTTAACCACCTACATATAAGTTTCTCTTTTAAGATGATAATTGTATGGGATTCTAGAGTCTATAATTAATTAATTGGCATGAATGTATTTAACACCTCCATGCAATCTATAAGGTACTCAAAGTGTATAGATCTAAGGTATTACCAATAACATATCAAATATTGTCATGGAAGTTATAAGTAAACATATAGTAACCACATGTGTGGGATTGACCTATAAAGGTATGCTAGTCTTGATAAGAACTTTCTGAGAGGTTCCATCGAATTATGTAATTGATCTAGTAGAATGATGAAAATCATGATGAACATAACCCAAGTTCATAAGTAATGTCATGATTCAAATATTATGGTTTACACAATTATCAATCATAACACTATGTGTAGGGTTCTTATCAAGGTACAATCAAATGAAAAAAAATGAAGGTCAGAGTCATCATCCTAAATCTCAATGTCATAAAAATAAATAGAAGGTCTCTAAACCATTGGAATAATATGTCATGTAAAAGTACCAATAATACCATATAATTGGTGCACATAATGGGATGATGAGTATGTGCATTATATGCCATTTGTACTTATGGTTCCTTCTTAGAATGGTCTTTCAAAGTATTGTTCAATATTTTATATTTTTATTGATCATCAGGTTGTGAACATGATTCCTTATGAGGATCCTAAAATTTAATATTTTTGGTCATCAATAAGGTCTTGGATCTTATGCTTCAAGGTAAAACATCTATTCATATAATGTTCTAGTCCTTGCAGATAATCATAATAAGTATTCACATCATATCCTCTGGGTAGAGGTACATTCATATCAACATATATAGGATGAGGGAGAGATATAATATGACACTATTATCCATAGGATTAATAAATTGAGAGACTCAAGTAATCATGTAAATTTTCTCTTTGGTTAATTAGATATTCAAAACTAATTAGGATATTATGAAACTATGTTAACCATGATGCTTGTTTCCTTTTTAAGCTCAATATGTTTTACCTTATAACTTGGTTTCATTGTAAATTTAGTATTAGATGTAAATGTAGGTAGTGTGTTTTCTACATACTTGACCTTATTCAATGAAATAAGCTTCATCTCATGGTCTTGTAAAATATGGCATAAGTCATAAAATTATTTGAACTTCTTAAAAGTAATAGACTCATGTAAAAGAGCAAGAGACATTTTCTTGAATATGTCCTGAAACTCCTTATCTTCCATATGATTGGTCATTTTAGCTAGTATTATGTTGTACCTCAAGAGATATTCATTTATTGATTAATTTTTTCATTTATTGATTTTGGTAATTTGAGCATAGGAAAACGTTTTAAAAATATTAATTGAAAAGTGTACTAAAATTTTATGTACAAGAAGTTTGAATATTTTTATGGATTGGATAGATAAATCATAGAACCACATCAAAACATAGTCCTTGAGGCTTCATGGGAATAATTTGTTCAAACATTTATCATTAGAGGCATAATCAAGGAATGCCACATAAAAGGTTCAAATATGTTATTAAAGATCACCCTCAACATCATAAAATGAGAGATTAGTTGCAACAAAACTAGTTAGAAAAGGGTGAAAAGATATCGCAAGTGTAAGAGGGTTATGTAAAATGTATTTTGAATCAATATCATTAACCAAGGTGTGATTCCTATCCAAGGAACTAATATCCTCATGAAAGGTAGGAGGGATAGATACTCTAAGCAATGATGGTGCAATGGGATCAGATGCTGAGAAGGATAATGGAATGCTCTAAAACTATGGAATAGACTACCTAATATCTGATGTGTTTTGGATGACTATACATGTTCCTTATAATTTATGAAGTAGACCAGAGGTAGGTTGATCAAAAAATAACTTTTTGATATCTAAAAAGTGACAAGGATATGGTACAGGTATGTCCCTATCAACATTTAGTCATATGTGATAGAAGAAGAGTCATCAATATTAGAGGTGGCTCAGGCTTAGAAATGTGATCAATTTTAGGCGAGTCCAAAGAAGAAGAAATTGAATGAGGATTAGAAGAAAAGTGTGATAATTTTTATATTCAATTCTAATGATTGACCATTCCCACTTCCAATATAATATTATTTTATATATGTCTAACATACACTAAATCTAAAGTCAATTTAATTTTCATGCTCAGACCAAGGTGAGTGATCTAGTAAACTAATAAGAGATTAGCTGAAAGTGAGGGAACACTTAGAAATTTATTTCATGTTATACCACTCACTTAAATAAAATTTCTCTTGATAACCTTTTTATAAGTGTCATCACCTATTTTTAAAGAGGACAAGTCACATGGCTCCAAGGAATTGAACTCTATCTTTGAAATGTCCATGTGACATGAAGCATCCAAGTCAGTGACCCATGTGGGATTCATAGGTACAATTTTAACTAGGGCCTTACCCTTTAATTTCTCCTTACCATACTATTTTTAATTTTCTTTACCATTTTAATTTACCTTAGAGAGTTCATGGGTTTATGAAATATGATTTAAAGAATCACAAACATCGATATTATTCTTCTTGAGCATCTTAGTCAGTTGGCTGCTATTATTATTATTCAAAAAAATTATTTCATCATGATTTATAAATCAAAAACCACATTCAATCCATTCTTTAATATGATTAATAAAGTTAAAAGAGGTCTCATTGTTTGATTTGTAGGTCGGTGGATTTACATCCTTCTCTTGATACCTTTTATTTTTCTCTTATCTCTATTGTTTGAAGCCTTATCTTTCTTAGAAATAAGAGCATGAGATTTTGAATACTTCATTATTCCCATATGTATTATATTATATTTCTCTTAAATTAGGTCAAAAATAAATGTATATAAATAATGCATCTTCCAAAAGTACTTTTGTGGCACAAAAAGTGTACGCAAACACATAATAGTCTGGACCCAGTTTGGAGAGTATAGATAAAATAAGTTGATCATATTTTTTATTTATTTGAAGTTATTTTAACTACAACTTAAGTGGTCTAAAATTGGTGAATAAATATTGTAGGGTGTAAAATTCACTTGAGCTCAAACTGATGAGCTCATTCTCCATCTTATAGCATATCATCACCTCTTGCTTCCCAAAGATATTTTATAATGTGGTCCATACTTCATTACTTTTTTTAGAAGATTATATGTGAAAGAGTAGAATAAGAGAGAAACATAGACATAGTAATCATTATATTTTATCATAAGGGTTGAACCATTTAATTTTCTCTAATTTTATTCCAATTTTAATCTCTTTTCCCATTATAATTTTATGAAAACACTTGAATTACAAAATGATTTCCATTATGGATTTAATTCGTATAATTAAATGGTGTTAGATGGATTAACTAATAATTGAATCTATAATTTATAAAAAATATTGTGAAATAAATTAAATAAAAAATATATAAAGATAAAGTACATAAAACTACGTAATACCCCATGAAAACTATAGGAGTTAACCCCTTAAGGTTACAAATACAAGTACACTCATATATATGTTGAGCATAATCAAGAATGCATCTTTAGTGATTAGTGACTACATATAAGAAAATAATGGTACACTAGGCTCAATTGATAGTGTGTCCATCAAATTAAAATAATTATTTTTTGTAGTGGACCCATTATCACTTAGATTTACACCCTTTGAAGAAATGTCTCAACTCTCCTCATCTAAGTGGCACAATTGAAACACCCCTAGGATATGGGTGAGCCTAAGAGTGAGGTAAATCTCTAGATAGGGTTATCTCCCTTTATGTACCACTTTAGATCACTAATACACCTAAACTTTGTGAGGGAAAAGGGAGAGAGAAAATTGAAAGAAAACTATCCTAAGGGAGGTCATACAACAAATAATTTGATGACTTCAAACTATCTACATGTTACACATGGAAAAAAAGGAATAACAAAACATACATTTCTATAATTTGCATCTCATCACATAAATTTACATTATGAGGTTGTGATGAATGTTTAGTCTAGGAGGACCAGACAAGAGGCCTATAATGGTAATATGTAGAAGAAGCTTTCCAAATGCAAATAGGTGAGATAATGAAACAACTATGCTAAGGAAACAAAAAATAATCACTACACAAAATAAATAATCCAAGTAAAAAATACTATGAATATTAATGGAATATGTAAACAATTAGTAGTATTATTGAACAAATGGTATGCAAATGAGTAGGGTTTTGCCATACTCAGGTGGAGCATAAGTTACAAAGGCCAAAATGGCTAGTTCTTATAAAACTTGAGAGAAAGAGAATTCCGAAGGTCACAAGGACACTTGTAAATTTGATTAAAGGAGTTACAGGAGCATTGTAAGAGAATGTGAAATGAACCATGCAAGATCAAGAACTATAGGTGTCCAAACAAGGCATGAAAATCATGAAAAAGGCATAAAACTCCTTGTGTTGGCTTAAAATATTTCCTTCATCATCCATACCTATTTTAACATCCCAAAATTGACAAGGTATAGATTTAATTATTGGAATTATAGGGTAAGATTTTATACATGCCTTTACATGAAGTCTTAGTCATCTCGAATCATCTGATAATGAGTTATCACTACATACACCAAAAAAACTCCTTTTTTATCACCCCTCATACTTGACCTCAAAATTGGCTTTAGTTTTACATTAAAATATTTGGGATGGAGTGGATGACACTTGGAAAGACTCTCCATGGCCTTATACTTCTCAATCACACCTTAAAAATCCATTCATTTGAAGTTTCACACTTCGCATCATCTTGTCCACTATGCTAGTTTTGACTGGTTGAGATGAGAGCTATTGTTTTAAAAAATAACATTTTTTCCAAGGAATTAAATGGACATATGGTTTTATATTAAGTATATATCTTCCTCCCAAATTTTATTTCATCTTCAAACTCCTTTTAAAACCTATAAAACACATAAAATAGTCAAAAGTACCCTATTTTGTACCATATTCATAGAGATTTCATACAAGTCATCTTGATGAGGAGTATCATTAGAGTGTATTATATAACCTCCAATAATAATTCTATGCAAACTATGCCATTTTTTTGCATCATCTGTATCATTTCCTCAAACTCGTCACTAGCAAGGGTTTACAAGGGCTTAGGCATATTTTACCCTCTTAATCTTTGTTAATAAAATTATGATGTTTTGAACTGATTTTTTTTTTTTCAAAATATCAATTTTTAAGACCATTTATAACACTTGTAACCTTTTATTTCCATGCAAATCCTTAGAGAATATATGAGCCTCCAAAGTTGCGACATCGAGCTCTTTTCTCCATTTACGTATAACTGAGTTGTCCTAAAGTCCAAAAATGACCTATCCATGGCCTAGATTGAATTTAAATAGATCATAAATATCCAAATTCATCATATAAACAATTTAAAACTATTTAAAAATCATATCTCATGCTATAAGTGTAAGTGACTTCCCATTTGGGCACTAGACCTAGCCATTGCTAAAAAGCCTATCTACACCTTAGAGGATTTAGACCTCCTTCTTGAGATTATTAATTATTTTATTTATTTATAATGTATTCCTAGTATTTAAAATCTTATAAAACCTTTATTTAAGGTGAAAAAAACTCCTGGACTACACTTCTCACCCATCTCTCAAACCTGCAGGTTTTATGCATAAGGGAAATAACCTCTATCTGAGATAAAATAAAGGTTGCTTCCCCTATTTACTCATAATATTTGGATGTTTTAGATTTTTATAAAAGTGGTGAATATTATATATACCAAATTTTATCCATTTATATTATCCATATACCCCTTAACCTCAACAAAACCTAAGACAAACTTGTGCAAAATGGATTGTATGTAGGGTTTCCTCCAATGGACTGTATGCTGGTTATTTGGGGATATATATATACTTGTTTGCCATATAAAAACCCTATATAAAACATCATTATAATCATGAAATTTTTATAGGTATTATAACTATCTCAAATTTCCATATACCATTTTAATGCACTTTTGGACTCACAAACTGTGTGGAGAAATTCCTGACTGTATTCTTGCTTTGGAGGGTACCTTGCATAATATTAGATTAGAGGCAATGTTTGTAGGCTTATTGAGGATATACTAGGGTCAATTAACATTTTATGGGACCAATTTTATTAGTTCCTATGAAACACAATCATCACAACATCAATCTTAAGCTCACTATTGCATACAACTAAAACTAAATGTGTTTAATCAAAACAAGGGCCCACTTGTAGATATTTATGGATGGATTGGACATTGAAATAGTGAATAGGGATTATTTATATATTATAATATAATTTGGAAAGTTTTTTCACCTGTATTATCATCCTGATTTGGATATCTCATCATCTAGAAAATGTTTTTAGCTCAGTCTACCTACTTAGCTAACTGTAGGTGAATATTTTGGGAATTAGGTACACCTGTAGGTTACTTTAGGACCCCAAACACTCTATATTAACATTTTTAATTGTAATTTAGATAAAAAAATACCATTTTAATTATTTTTAAATATTTAAATTTGATTTCATGGTCTATTACCAACATTGAAAATAAAGGTTTCTCAAAATTCAAAATCTTGTAGATGATATTGAAGAAATTTAGTGTTTTTTAGGCAACTTTGAGCCTTAAAACTTGAAACCTCCATTAGTGTTCTTCCATAAATATTTTATGTAGTCCCATTACTATGTAGGGAATATAATATTTGGTCATGAAGAGGCACAAAAGGAAGTGGTAACCTTATTACAAGATATCAACCAAACATCAAAGAACTCTATTTTGCACTTTTAGGGATTATGTCCTAGAATTTAGTCACTTGACCTTAGAACATGTTTTTCAACCTCCATTTATCAATTTAACACCTAAAATGTTTTTACCTTGATAAATACCAATGGTATAAATACAAATAAGGATTATTAGTGATCTTTTTCCATATGACACCTTAACTTACTGTGAAGGACCACCTATAGGTGGCTATCTTAGTGTATACATGAAGTAAAGTACAAATATGGATAATGTGAATTGTAATTGGCATTCAATGGGTTTTATATCCATATAAAACCTCTAAATTCACTCCTCATACCTCAAAGAGATTTAAACCACCACTAAGGCCCTGATCATAGGATGATGTCATCATGGAAACCCCTATAGGTGAAAATGGAGTTGTATGCAGGAAGACAACATGATTATGAATCATACACATGGTATATGAAATTTTAAAAACCATTTAAACTCATTAATATGGATCAATTTTAACTTTTTATGACTTATATAAATTCAATATATCTCCATTTTAACATCTAGACACTTTCAAACACCTATAAGTGTATGATAATGGCATAATTGTGTGTGAGTGACTATGTTGACTAGGACAGTCCTTATTCTATGAAGTGAAAGAATTTTAAGTGAATTTTATTATTATTTGAGTGCCTTTAACCTCTAAATATCATAATTACAGCATCATGGATGTGTTAAAGACCTCAACCTAGCTCACTATGTTGACTTTCCATGACAATGACGGGACCAACTGACTACATAGTGCTTTGTGATTGAAACTCATAGAATTTTTCCTTAGAAGTGATATTTAGAGGATAAAATAATAAAAATAATATTTATAAAAATGAAATTAAGTTATAATAACTCTCTATAACCATTATAAAAACATTAAGATCCTACAAATGATGGAATACTGCCTGTCATCCCAAGTGAGACTAATCTACCAACCTGAGATGATTCATTCACCAAAATAAAATGAAACCTAAAAAAAAACTATGGAAGGAATTTTATAAACTATCCAAAATATTATGGAGTCAACCTCACCAAATTTTTTTATGTACTTGTCCAAATCGGACAAAAACCTATAGGGTTCATGAAACAAGCAAAAAAACATAATCAGATTCATGAGGATGGTTCATAAAGCACGGTTGACCAAAATTGGAAATATTTTTATGTAAATGGATATATATAAGTGTACTAACCCATCCCAAATTATTTTGAATTGAAACCTCTTCCATTGACCATACCAAGCATGAACCTATTGATCACTTACATATGTCTAGAAGGGTAAGAAAGGAACAAAACAATTTTGGGACTTTTTTATCACTTACAAAGCATGTTAAGAAATGAGATGAGTTTTAAAAATATGAATAGATGTTACATGAGATTATTTCATGTGTCACCTTTCCTCATGAGCCGTACAAGTGCCAAACTCTTTCCTTTTTCAAGATAACTGCCCTTTCTTCTAAAAAACTTACTAGTTTTTAGTTATAAACAATTTATAAAGACTTATTAGGACACATGTCACATTACATCACCATTATAAGTCATGTTTAATGTTTTATCCTTATAATCAATTGATAAACATGTCAATTGATAATGATTTAGGGCCTAGTTTCACACTTCCCTTGGAGGCTATATAACTCATTTAATTCCCTATTTTGACCCCAAAATGACTCAAAATGATATAAGGACTAAAATAATGATGAAAAAAGATAATGTGAAATTAAATAACATTAAATGACCTATGATATACCTTTATACTAATATTAAACCCCATATAACCTCTAAAGTCAATTTTTTACCTATAAGGGTCCCAATTTGACCTGTAGGGTCAAATTTGATTATCAAATTAGTGAAAAATAGGAGTAACATGCTTGATATGGTAAGGATAAGTATCCTTATCAATCCATTGGGATTAAGGAGTAATTTAAATTCTGAAGTAAAACAAGGAGACCTTTACCCATAGGCTTTGATCAAGACAAGACCACTTGATTACCTCAAACACACAAAATAAAGTATATACACCAAACAAATCAAACACACTAACAAGACACACACATGTGCTCAAATCACTTAGGAAAAATAATAAGCAAAAAATTATATAAAACCAAGAATTATGCATACTTCCATTTCTAGGTTCAAAAGGAAAGTTTATTGCATCTCCTTCTTCATGAGATGAATCATGGTGTCAAGCATATTTCTGTTTGGATTAGATAATTTATAGATCAAAACTATTTCTTAGCACTTAAATTTCTATTGTCTCAAGCATAAAATCTTAAAATAAGTCATCAATGTAAATGTATTCCTCTTGGCCTTGTACAAAGACTTCATATTTCTGCCCACTCCTCATCTCATGATCAACTTGCATCTTTTTTGTAGGCATGGTTTTAAGAGAAATGGTTTCTTTTTCCTTAGAAGATTGAGGCCAATAGAATCTTTTTTTGAACTCTAAATTCTGAGGTGAACTTTTCTTTGGATATTTTTTGACATTTTAAAAAATGTCATCTTAATTACCATCACTTGTAATTAGCTCTAAGGAATTTGTATACCCCTTGAGAGAATCAAACTCATTGCAAATGTTTTCAAACTACTATAATAATTCTTAATATTCTATTTGATAAAAATCATAAATGGGAATAACAATATAAGTTCCTTCATCCTCTTCTTTATAATCCAAAAATACTTCCTATAATATTTCTTCTTTGACACAAGGGAAACATTCTTCATTATCAACGAAACAAGAAGACTCAACACACGGACTCACCTCTTATTCAGTACTTGGGACCTCTTGAGGGAATTCAAGTTTTATCTCATCTATCATAATCTAAATTTCATTCTCATGGGCTGAAATATCTTCCATCTCCTTCTCCTTCTTGGTGATGCCAAGACTAGGCATCTTGAAATCCAATGACCTAGCCCAATCAGGTTGCCAAGGAGCTACACTTTCTTGAAGCAAGAGTTTTGAATTTTCCTTAGCCAAATGATCTTATTTAAATTACCATACCATAGGTCCATTAAGGCAAAAGGCGATGGGGTGAGGAAAACATGATCTAGTTGGTAGAGGTCGAATAGAAGACTCAAAATCAGATTGAGAATGCATTGTAGAGGATCCCATTAGAAACTCTGGAGGAAGGGGAGGTAGACCTTGGGCTAAGATAGTTTGTTTATCTTCCTTCTACTTGAAAATAAATTTATTCACAACAAATTTATCTTGAAAATTTTACTAAGGGAGGTCAGATGGGGTGTGTTTAGGCATATGATATTCTTTTAGGTCTAAACCTTCCATCACACCTTGACTTAGAAATTCATCCTTAAATCTAACTCTTCAATTTGATTGGCTAGGTTCTATCATAAAATTCTCTCTTAAAATTCATAGGAATGTTCATGAGGATGTGCAGTGTAAGAAGGCTGACATGGAAGACAAGATATCTCTTGAGGAAGGGTGGGAGGGACTTGCATAGGATCAAGTTATTTCTCAACTTCACACTCCTTATCATGAATTATATCGTCTTTATTTCCCCATTATTCTAGTATCTTATTCCAACTTAGGATGTTAGTATTAGGAGTCTCTTCTTGAGGTATTGATGCAATTTTAGGAGTGGATAAGGTGTTAAAAAAACTTGGAATCTCCTTAGGCTTGGATTCTCCACCTTCTTTCCAACTTGGAAACTCATATCTAGAGGCCACTTCTTGAGGTGGAGATGTAATTGGAGAGAGAAATGAGATATTATATTACACCTCTTTTTTTGATGACATGGACTACTAAATATGATTATTATCTAACTCAGTCTACCTATCAAGATTTTCTTCACAAAAAGGTTTTCTCTTTTCAACTCTCTCTTCCAACTGATTGGGAAAAGGATGACTTTGCTAAGCTTGATTAGGCTCATGAATAGGGGTCAAATAGGACTGATAATATACTTGGGAAAGTGGATATGAAGGCTAATAGGTTTGGTGAGATTTCTTTTCATGAATGTTTTAGCCTATCTTCCAAGGATGAAACTAGGCCACTCACATCTAGCATCTCACTTTTGAGCCTTTACCAATTTGCTGTCTCAATAGGTTCCCACTCTTTTTTAACCAGCTCTAATGCATCTCATTTATGAATGAAATCAATGATAATATATAGACCATGTCCCCTTTATGTGTCAAGATCTAACATATACTTCTGATATTCCAAAATAATTTGCTTAAAAGTGGAAATGGATTGACTTGAGAAGTGGCTAGGAGGAGCAACATATTAAGAAGGTTGGTTTTATGGCTGATACACTTCATGCCAATACTGATAAGATTCATGTTGAATTTTATGGGGATCATGACAAGGCTGGTAATATTCACATAAAGGCTTATAAGGAATTCCACAAGATTGAAATGTCTCACCGACTTATGTAAAATAGTAATCAACACCAAGGTCAGCCATAGAACTTCATTAGGAAGAAAGAATACAAAGAATGATTATCAACAATCTTCAAAAGTAATACCTAGTTGTATTGACCAGTTGATGTAACTTCAAAGTCACTATTGATGCTTGGATAGATGCCTCTAAAGGCTGATTTATTAAAATACAACACCAAAAATATTTCAAATTCTTGGACTAAGAGTCCCATCGGGCATGCTAAAAACTATTATCACTTGGATTTTCACCCTTTTAAGAGATTTCTCAGCTATCTTCATCCAAGTCACACAATTTAAACACTTATAGGCTATGGGTGATCCTAAGAGTGAGGTGAATCTCTAGATATGGCTATATCTCTTGATGTACCACTTTGGATCACTACTACACCTAAACTTTGTGAGGGAAAATGGAGAGATAAAATTGAAAAAAAAACTATCCTTAGGGAGGTGATACACCAAATAAGTTGATGAATTCCAACCAGCTAAATGTTACACATGGGAACAAAGGACTAACCAAACATAGAATCTACATCTTCTCACATCAATGTTACATTATGAGGTTGTGATGAATGTTTAGGCTGGGAGGACTACACAAGAGGCCTAGAATGAAATTATTTAAATATAATAACTCACTCAACCTTGACACATCATAAAATGCTTAACATGCCCTACAATAAGAAGCTTTTCAACTGTAAATAAGTGAGAGAATGAAACAACTATGCTAAGTAAACAAAAAGTCATCAATAAACAAAATTAGTCATCCAAGTAAAACAAAATATGAATATTCATGAAAGAGATAAAAAATTAGTAGTATTATTGATCAAATGGTATGAAAATGATCATATATTCACCATACTTAGGTGGAGCATAAGTTACAAAGGCCAGAAGTGTTAGTTCTTATAAAACTTGAGATAGAGAGAGAAGAAGAGAGAAGTCCAAAGGTCACAAAGACAATTTTAAGATAATAAAAGGAACTACATGAGCATGGGAAGAGAATTTTAAATTAAACATGCAAGGTTAGGAATTAAATATGTCCAAACAAGGCATGAAACTCATGAAAAGTGTTATGAAACTCCTTGTGTTGGCTCAAAAAATTGCCTTCATCATCCACACCTATTTAAACATATAAAAACTTACTAGAGATAGGTATAATTATTTAAATGAGAGGGAGGGATTTCATACATGTCTCTATATACATTATTTATATTATTGGTTATATGGAATCATCTAAAATCATTTGGAAATGAGCTATCACTGCCTGCACTCAAAGAAACTCCCTTTTTAGTCACCCGTCACACTTGTCCTAAAAATTGGCTTTAGTTTTAAATTAAAATACATGGGATGGAGTGGATGACACTTTTAAATATTCTCCATAGCCTTAGAATTCTCAATCATACATTAAAAATCCATCTACTTGAAGTTTCCACACTTATCACCATCTTGTCCACTATGCTAGTTTTGATTGGCTGAGATGAGAGATATTTTTTAAACATTTATGAGTTTTTAAAAGGTATGAAATATAAATAATGGTTTATATTATGTCTATATCTTCCTTCCAAAGTTGATTTCATCTTCAGACCCCTTCTAGAACCTACAAAACACATAAAATAGTCAAAATTACACTACTTTATACCATATCCATACATATTCCATTCAACTCATATTAATTGGGATTATCTTGAGAGAGTATTATACAACATAAAATCATCATTTTTGGAAAAATATTCCATTTTTGTGTATTATCTCTCTCATTTCCTCAAACTAGTCACTAGAAAGGGTTTGCAAGGGTTTAGGATTATTTTACCCTCTTAAGCTTTGTTCATAAAAATTCTACATTGGGAATGCAAAATAATTTCATAATAACACTTTTGAATATCCTTGATAACAACTACAAACTTATTTTATTTCCGTGCAAAGCCTTAGATAATATATGAGCCTCCAAAGTTGCTCCATCAAGCTCTTTTCTCCATTTACATAGGCTTGAGTTGTCCTAAAGTTCAAAAATGACCATTCCATGGAATCTACTACATGAAAATATCTAATAAATATCCAAATTCATCTTATAAACAATTTACAACTATTTTTAAATCACATCTCATGCTATAAGTGTAAGTGACTTCTCATTTGGGCACTAGGGATAATAATGCATAGAGAACTTGTCTACACCATTGAGGGTTTAGAAATCTTTTTTGAGATTACTCATTATTTTATTAATTTACCATGTTTTCCTAGATTTTTTATAGATTATCAAACCTTTTATCAAATTCCAAATAGCTCCTGGTCTACTCTTCTCACCCATGTATCAAACCTGTAGGTTTTATGCACAAGGGATGTACTCTCTGTCTAAGACAAAATAGAGGTTACTTACCATATTTACTTAGACCATTTGGATGTTTGATATGGCTATAAAATTTTTAAATATTATCTATACCAAATTAATCCCTTGATTTTATCCACAAACCTCCCAACCTCAACAAAACCCAAGATATACTTGTGCAAAATGGACTGTATGCATGGTTTCCTCCAATGGACTATATACTACTTGTTTACGGATATATCTCTAATTGTTTTCCATATAAATACCATATATAAAACATCATGGTAATTATTAATTTTTTATATTGTATATCACCATCTCAACTTTCCATATACACTTTTGATGCACTTTTGGACTCACAAACTGTGTGCATAAATTCCTAACTGTATTCTTGATTTGGAGGGTGCCTACATAATATTAGCTTGGAGGAAATGTTCATAGTGTTCTTTAAGATATCCTAGGGTCATTTAACATTTATTGGGACTAATTTTATTAGTACTTATGCAACACAAGACTCACAATATCAATCTTAAGTTCATTGTTGTATACAACTAAAACCGACTATGTTAAATTAGAAAAAAGGCCCACCTATATATATTTATGCATGAATTAGACTTTTAAATAGTTAATAGGACTTATTTATGTATTTTAAGATCATTTATCAAGTTTTTCGACATGTTGTCTCATCCTACTTGGGCTAGATAATCACCTAGAACATGCTTTTAGCTCATTGTCTGCCTACTTAGCTAGTTGTAGGTGAACATTTTGGGAATTAGGTACATTTTTAGGTTACCTTATGACCCTAAAAATCCTATATAATTTTTTTTTAATGGTTATTTAGATCATAAATACAATTTTTAATATTTTTAAATATTTAACTTTTATGGCATGGTCTAGTGCCAACTCTGAAAACAAAGGTTGCTCAAAACTCAAAATCTTGTAGATGATATTGAAGAAATTTAGTGATTTTGTTTGAAATTTTGAGCGTTGAAAATTATAACCTTCATTAGTGTTATTATCTCAATCTCTTATTGAGTCTTGGTCATATGTATGGACTATAATATTTGGTCATCAAGGGGTATAAAAGGAACACTTAGAAAATTATTGCATGTTTTACTACTCACTTAAATAAACACTCTCTTGAGAACCTTTTTATATGTGTCATCACCTATTTTTAAAGAGGACAAGTCACATGGTTCCAAGAAACTAAACTCTATTTTTAAAATGTCCATGTGACATGAAGCACCCAAGTCAATGACCCATGTGGGATTCATAGGTATAATTGTAACTAGGGCCTTGCCCTTTAATTTCTCCTTACCATACTCTTTTGAATTTTCTTTGACATTTTCATTTACCTTAGAGAGTTCATGGGTTTAGGAAATATGATTCAAAGTATCACAGACATTGATATTATTCTTTTTGAGCAACTTAGTCAGTTGGCTAATATTATTATTCAAAAAAATTATTTCATCATGATTTCTAAATCAAAAACCAATTTTATCTATTCTTTACTATGCTTAATAAAGGAAAAAGAGGTCTCATTGTTTTATTTGTAGGTGGGTGGATTTACATCCTTCTCTTGATACTTTTTATTTTGTTTCTTATCTCTGTTGTTTGAAGCCTTATCTTTCTTAGAAATAAGAGCATGAGATTGTGAATACTTCATTATGACCATATGTATTAGATTATCTTTCTCTTGAATTAGGTCAAAAATAAAGGTATATAAATAAGGCATCTTACAAAAGTACTTTTGTGGCACAAAAAGTGTATGCAAACACATAATAGTCTAGACCCAGTTTGGAGAGTTTAGATAAAATAAGTTGATCATGTTTCTTATTTATTAAGTTATTTTAACTATAACTTTAGTGGTTTAAAATTGGTGAATAAATATTGTAGGGTGTAAAAGTTAGTTGGGCTCAAACTGATGAGCTCATTCTCCATCTCACAGCATATCATCACATCTTGCTTCCAAAAGAGATTTTATAATGTGGTCCATAATTCATTAGTTTTTTTACAAGATTATATGTGAAATAGTAGAATCAGAGAGACACATAGACATAGTATTCATTAGAATTTATCGCAAGGGTTGAACCATTTAATTTTCTCTAATTTTATTCCAATTTTAATCTCTTTGCCCATTATGAAAACACTTGAATTAAAAAATGATTTCCATTATGGATTTAATTCATATAATTAAATGGTGTTAGATGGATTAACTAATAATTGAATTTATAATTCATAAAAAATTATTGTTAAAGAAAGTAAATAATAAATGTAGAAAGGAAAAGTACGTAAAACTACATAATACCCCATCAAAACTATAGAAGTTACTTCCATAAGGTTAGAAATATAAGTTAGCTCGTATATATGTAGCTAAGAATGCATATTGAGTAATTAGTGCATAAGTATAAAAAAATAATGGTACACTAGGCTCAATAAATAGTGTGTCCATCAAAGTATAATAATTGGTTTTTGTAGTGGACCTGTTATCACTTGGATTTTCACCCTTTGAGGAGATGTCTCAATTCTCCTCATCTAAGTGGCACAATTGAAACACCTCTAGGTTATGGGTGAGTCTAAGAGTGAGGTAAAGCTCTAGATAGGGTTATCTCCCTTGATGTACCACTTTAGATCACTACTACACCTAAACTTTGTGAGGGAAAAGGGAGAGAGAAAATTGAAAGCAAACTATCCTAAGCGAGGTGATACACCAAATAATTTGATGAATTTAAACTATCTACATGTTACACATGGAAAAAAATAACTAACAAAACATACACTTCTATAGTCTGCATCTTGTCACATTAATTTACATTATGAGGTTGTGATGAATGTTTAGTCTAGGAGGACTAGACAAGAGGCCTAGAATGGTACTATTTAAAAGAAGCTTTCCAACTGAAAATAGGTGAGATAATGAAACAACTATGATAAGGAAACAAAAAATCATCACTACACAAAATCAATCATACAATTAAAACATAGTATGAATATTCATGGAAGAGGTAAACAATTAGTAGTATTAGTGATCAAATGGTATGAAAATTAGTAGGGCTTTGCCATACTCAGGTGGAGCATAAGTTATGAAGGCCAAAATTGCTAGTTCTTATAGAACTTGAGAGAAAGAGAATAAGAGATAATTACAAAGGTCACAAGGACACTTGTCAAGTTGATTAAAGGATTTAAATGAGCATGGGAAGAGAATTTTAAATGAACTATGTAATGTCAAGAAGTATAGGTGTCAAAACAAGGCATGAAAATCATGAAAAATGCATAAAACTCTTTAGAGAATATATGATCCTCCAAAGTTGATACGTCAAGCTCTTTTCTCCATTTACATAGGCCTGAGTTATCCTAAAGTCCAAAAATGACCTTTCCATGACCTATATTTAATTTAAATAGATAATAAATATCCAAATTCATCCTATAAATAAGTTACAAATAGTTAAAAATCATATCTCACTCTTTAAGTGTAAGTGACTTCCCATTTGGGCATTAGACCTAGCCATGCCTAGAAAGCCTAGCTACACCTTTAAGGTTTTAGACCTCCTTAATGAGATTATTGATTATTTTATTTATTTATAATGTTTTCATAGGTTTTTTACATCTTATAAAACATTTATTTAGGGTCCAAAAAACTCCTAGACTACACTTTTCACCCATCTCTCAAATGTGCAGGTTTTACGCATAAGGGAAATAACCTCAATCTGAGACAAAATAAAGGGTGCTTCCCCAATTTACTCATAAAATTTGGATGTTTTAGAGGGTTATAATTTTTTTTAATATTATATATTAAAAATTTTATCCCTTTATATTATGCATATACCCCCCAACCTCAACAAAACCTTAGACAAACTTGTGCAAAATGGATTGTATGTAGGGTTTCCTCCAATGGACTATATGTTGATTATTTGGGGATATATATCTACTTGTTTTCCATATAAAAACACAATATAAAACATAATTATAATCATTGAATTTTTATAGGTATGATAACTATCTCAAATTTCCATATACCCTTTTAATGCACTTTTGGACTCACAAACTGTGTGGATAAATTCCTGACTGTATTCTTGCTTTGGAGCCCTGCATAATATTAGCTTAGAGGCAATGTTTTTAGGATTATTTAGGATATACTAGGGTAAATTCACATTTTTTGGGACCAATTTAATTATTTCCTATGAAAAACAAGCCTCACAACATCAATCTTAAGCTCACTATGCATACAACTAAAACTGACTGTGTTTAATCAAAAGAAGGGCCCACCTATAGATATTTATGCATGAATTGGACATTGAAATAGTGAATAGGGCTTATTTATATCTTTTGAGATAATTTGGAAAGTGTTTTTACCTATTTTATGATCATAATTTGGCTAGATCATCACCTAGAAAACGTTTTTAGCTCAGTCTACCTACTCAACTTGCTGTAGGTGAATATTTTGGGAATTAGGTACACTTGTAGGTTAATTTAGGACCCCAAACACTCTATATTAACCTTTTTTAATGGTAACTTAGATCATAAATACCATTTTAATTATTTTTAACTATTTAAATTTTATTTCATGGTCTATTACCAACTTTGAAAATAAAGGTTGCTCAAAATTCAAAATCTTGTAGATGATATTGAAGAAATTTAGTGTTTTATGGGCAACTTTGAGCCTTCAAACTTACAACCTCCATTAGTATTATATGCTAAATATTTTATGTATTCCTATTAATATGTAGTTACTATAATATTTTTTCATGAAGAGGCACAAAAGGAAGTGGTAACCTTATTACAAGATATCAACCAAACATCAAAGAACTCTATTTTGCACTTTTAGGGATTATGTCCTAGAATTTAGTCACTTGACCTTAGAACATGTTTTCCAACCTCCATTTGTCAATTTAACACCTATAATGTTTTTATCTTGATAAATACCAATGGTATAAATACAAATAAGGATTCGTCATGATATAATTTTTCCATATGACACGTTAACTTACTGTGAAGGACCACCAATAGGTGGTTATCTTAGTGTATATGGAAGTTAAGTACAAATATGGATAGTGTGAATTGTAATTGGACTTCAATGGGATTTATATCCATATAAAACCTATAAATTCAATCCTCATACCTCAAATAGATTTAAACCACCACTAAGGCCTTGATCATAGGATGATGCCATCATGGAAACCCTTGTAGGTGAAGATGGAGTTGTATGCATGCAGACACCACAATTATGAATCATACACATGGTATATGAGATTTTAACAACTATTTTACCTCATTAAAATTATAATATTGATCCATTACAACTTTTTAGGACTTATATCAAGTCAATATATCTCCATTTCAACATCTAGATCCTTTCAAGCACCTATAAGTGTATGTTAATGGCATATTTGTGTGTGAGTGACTGTGTTGACTAGGACAGTCCTTATTTTATGAAGTGAAAGAAATTTACTTGAATTTTATTGTTATGTGATTGATTTTAACCTCTAAATATCATAATTACAGCATCATGGATGTGTTAAAGACCTTAACCTAGCTCACTATGTTGACTTTGCATGCCAATCATGGGACCAACTGACTACATAGTGATTTGTGATTGAAACTCATAGAATGTTTCTTTAGAAATGAGATTTAGAGGATAAAGGAATCAAAATAAAATTTATAAAAATGAAATTAAGTTATAATAACTCTCTATAACCATTATAAAAACATTAAGATCCTGCAAATGATGGAATATTGCCTGTCATCCCAAGTGAAACTAATCTACCAACCTAAGATGATTTGTTCACCAAAATAACATGAAACCTAAAAAAAATAATGGAAGGAATTTTATAAAATATCCAAAATATTATGGAGTCCACCTCACCAACTTATTTTTATGTACTTATCCAAATCGAAGAAAAACCTATAGGGTGCACGAAACAAGCAAAAAAACATAATTAGATTCATGAGGATGGTTTTGACCAATATTGGAAATATTGTTATGTAAATGGATATATATAAGTTTACTAACCCATACCATAGTCTTTTGACTTGAAACCTCTTCCACTGACTATACCAAACATGAACCTATTGATCACTTATATATGCCTAGAAGGGTAGGAAAGGAACAAAACAATTTTGGGCCTTTTTATCACTTAAAAAGCATTTCAAGAAATGAGATGAGTTTTATAAATATGAATAGATGTTCTATGATGTTATCCCATGTGTCACCTTCCCTTATGAGTTTTACAAGTGCCAAACTCTTTCCTTTTTCAATTAAATTACCCTTTCTTCTGAAGAACCTACTAGTTTTTAGTTATAAGCAATTAATAAAGACTAATTAGGAAATATGTCACATTACATCACCCTTATAAGTCATGTTTAATATTTTAGCCTTATAAAAAATTGATAAAGACTTATTAGGATACTTGGGAAAGTGGATATGAAGGCTGATAGGTTTGGTGAGATTACTTTTCATGAATGTTTTAGCCTATCTTCCAAGGATGAAACTAGGCCACTCACATCTACCATCTCACTTTTGAGCCTTTGCCAATTTGATCTCTCAATAGATTCCCACTCTCTTTTAACTAGCTCTAATGCATCTCAATTATGAATGAAATGGATAATAATATATAAACCATGTCCCCTTTATGTGTCAATATCTAACATATACTTCTCATATCCCAAAATGGTTTGCTTAAAAGTGGAAATGGATTGACTTGACAAGTGACTAGGAGGAGAAAGATATTAAGAAGGTTGGTTTTATGGCTGATACACTTCCTACCAAGGTTGATAAGATTCATGTTGGATTTGATAGGGATTATGACAAGGCTGGTAATATTCACATAAAGGCTGATAGGGAATGCCACAAGATTGAAATGTCTCACTGACTTGTGTAAAATAGTAATCAACACCAAGGTCAGCCATGGAACTTCATTAGGAATAAAAATATAAATATTGATTATCACCAATCTTCAAAATTAATACCTAGTTGTATTGACCAGTTGATGTAACTTCAAAGTCACTATTGATGCTTGGATAGATGCCTCCAAAGGCTGATTTGTTGAAAGATAACACCAAAAATATTTCAAATTCTTGGACTAAGAGTCCCATCAGGCATGCCAAAAACTATTATCACTTGGATTTGCACCCTTTGAAGAGATGTCTTAGATCTCTTCATCCAAGTGGCATAATTGAAACACTTATAGGCTATGGGTGATCCTAAAGTGAGGTGAATCTTAAGATAGGGATAGATCCCTTGATGTACCACTTTGGATCACTACTACACCTAAACTTTGTGAGGGAAAATAGAGAGAGAAAATTGAAAGAAAACTATCCTTAGGGAGGTGATACACCAAATAAGTTTATGGATTCCAACCAGCTAAATGTTACACATGGGAACAAAGGACTAACCAAACATAGAATCTACATCTTCTCACATCAATGTTACATTATGAGGTTGTGATGAATGTTTAGGCTAGGAGGACTACACAAGAGGCCTATAATGACATTATTTAAATATAATAACTCACTCAACCTTGACACATCATAAATTTCTTCACATTCCCTACAAGAAGAAGCTTTTCAATAGTAAATAAGTGAGAGAATGAAAAAACTATGCTAACTAAACAAAAAGTCATCAATAAGCAAAATCAATCATCCAAGTAAAACACACTATGAATAGTCATGAAAGAGATTAAAAAATTAGTAGTATTATTGTTCAAATGGTACGAAAATGATCATGGATTCACCATACTTAGGTGGAGCATAAGTTACAAAGGCCAAAATGGCTAGTTCTTATAAAACTTGAGATAGAGAGAGAAGAAGAGAGAAGTCCAAAGGTCACAAAGACACTTTTCAAGATAATCAAAGGAATTCAATGATCATGGGAAGAGAATGTGAAATGAAACATGTAAGGTTAGGAAGTACAAGTGTCCAAACAAGGCATGAAACTCATGAAAAGTGTTATGAAACTCCTTGTAATCAAAATCAAAATCCTAATAATCTTCCATGAATTTTATTATCGTAGAATTTTTAAGGGCAATATTTGCAAATACTCCTATTATTGACCATTATTTTTAGCTGGCATTTAATTCACTAATAGTTCTTGGAATATAATTACCTATGGAAAGAATCCCAATAGTTTTGGTGTACCCATTATGGTATGTGAAGAAACACCAATTCTAAAAGTTTGCATTTTTTTGTTTTCATGTCAGGTTAACATGTTGGGTTATATATCTTACTGGGTTTGGATGAAATAATTTTTAACTCCAGTATTAAAACATTCCCATCTAAAAATAAAGTAAATTATTTTTTAGATAAAATAATAAAATGGAAAGCTATGAATTGTATACAAAAGGGAGGAAAAAAAGTTAGCTTAAAATTCATCGTTGATTGTCTTGCATTGAAACTTCATAAAATGCACAATAGATCCTTCACTAAGCTCATTAAATATAACAAGAACACTGAATTTCATTTCTAAAAGACATTTATGAAATTGTAAGCAATTAGAATGTGAAACATTATGGCATATATTTGTGCTTAAAATGGATATAATAGTCCACATCTCTAACATCCAGGGAAAAAAGGTCTAATTTAATATCTCATTTAAGAAAAGTTTTGATTTGATTTATTTATTTTTGTTAAATATCTAACCATAATGACAATATCAATCCTTATCATGTTGATATAAATGATTTTAAATTAAATATTGTAAACAAAAATAATATGAAAATAAATAAATATTTTTAATTATATCATGTAGAAAATGAGTTAAAATTTTTGCAGACCATAATTTTTGAGCCATATCTTTATTTGAACTTTTTTTCATACCAAAAAGACTATTTTGAAAAGTTATGGATGTTTCCAATATTTTTCAACGACTATACATACTATCTAAGGGTCTAAAAATGTATTTTAATAGTTTGTTTTATGGATTTTTCTATTTTTAGAAATTTTATATTTTTGTATCTAGACATGAACTTTAGTTGAAATTAATTTGATAGATTAATTTAGTGTTTATAATATTTTTTGATATATTTAGGGTTATACGTGCTTGCATGAAAAACTTACTGAAAATATCAGCCATAAAAAATATTGGGTCATTTTTTTTAGAGTTTCAATTTTTTCATTTCAACTCCAATTCTGAGTTTAGGTTTCTTTAAGCATGCATATGTTATTATCTCATTCATTCAATTCAAATCAATACAAGTTATTATTTTAGAATCATTGTGCCTATTGGTTATTTTTTCCTTGACAACATTCAAGGTCATTATTTGGTATTAGATCAAGTTTGAATCTTCGAGGTGTAAGATATGGTGAGATGAAGAGGAGGAATTGCTTATATGAATAAGAATATGCAAGAACTACAGAGGCAAGTAGAATAAATAACTGAATTTATTGTACATCCAAGATAAAGGAGAGTAAAAGATGACATAGAGGAAGACACAAATCATGAAGAAAAGATTCCATAATAAGAGGAATGATAGGAACAACCATCATCAATGGAATAGAGTATGGTTAGATACTTAGAAGGAAGGAATGAGAGAATTAAGGTTGAGATTCTAGATTATGGAGGAAGTTTAAAATAAGAGGAGTTGATAGGCTAGATGAATAGGAAGGATAATTATTTTGAATGGATAAATCTAAGAGAAGACAAAAAGGTAAAGATTGCATGTGGGAAATTGAAGGGTCATGAAATGAATTTTTTAGATCACCTGTAGAAATAAATACATAGAAAAGGCAAAGAGAATATCAACTCATGGAAAAAGATGAACAAGAAGATGAAGGACAAATTTCTTTTTGTAGATTATGAAAAAGCCCTAAACAAAAGATTCCATAATTTAAGTCAAAAGGATCACAATATACAAGAGTATATAGATGAGTTTTACAAATTTTTCATATGAGTGGAGCATGATGAAACATAAGGATAGATGGTTACAAGATATGTAAATATTTTAAAGTTTTCTATGCAAGATGAATTAAGAATGCATAAAATACTTTGCATGGATGAGGCTTATTAATTAGTTTTAAACATAGAAAAAATAAAGTATATAGAATTTCAGAAGAACATCTATTAGACTAAGAAGAGGAAAATCACCTCCAATAATGGGAAAAGGTGGATTTAATTCAAATAGTGGGTCTAATATCACTAGAGAAGAATCATCACATGGTGAAAAAATATGAGAAAATAATATATAAGGGTTTTAATACTAATAAAGAGGATGAAGATTTCAGAGAAGATAAGGCTATGGTGGTGGTATAGGATGATTTCTAAATCCACATAGATCTTATTATTGTTACATATGTGGAGATGAAGTACATAGATAATTTGAGTGCCCGTACTAGCTAGATCAATAAAAATAGAAAGACGATCGTCGAAGAGTGAATTTAGTTGAGGCCAATATAGAAGAGAAAATGAATAAAGTTACAATAGTAGATATTGGAGAAAATATTATGATGAGAAGAAGAATAATTACTCCAAGCAAATAACATATGTAGAATAAAGAAGGTGGTGATGCATGGCTATGGATAAATATTTTGCAAATAAGATATATATTAGGAGATAAGACATACACAGTAATTTTAGATGGCAATATTTGTGAAAATATGGTTTCTAAGGACATGATTGAGAAACTAGGTTTACAATATGAAAATTATCCTAATTCTTATCAATGTTCATGGTTTAAGAAAGGGAATGAGGTTACAGTAGATAAAATGTGCTTAATCAAGTTTTTATATAAAAAAATTACAAAGATGAAATATGTGCGATGTTATATCCATGGATGCATGCCATGTGTTATTGGGAAGACCATGGTAGTTTGACATAAAAATACTTCACGATGGAGTAAATAACACATATTTTTTTTTAAAAGGTGGTATGAAGGTAGTTTTATTACATCTTAAATAAGAAGGTCAGGATAAAGGCATTATATTCACATAAAATTTTATTAAATAAATGAAGATGATAGGATTTTTTTATGCATTAGTAGTTAAAAAAAAGACATATGAGTGGTCAAAATACCCAAAAAATTAGTAGTGTTGAAATAATATGATAACATTATACCTGATGAGTTACATATGGTTTACCACCAAAGAAAGATATTCAACATCATATTGATTTGATTCCAAGATCAACTCTATCTAATCAATTATTTTATAGGATGAGTTTAATAGAACATGTAAAATGAATAAAAAAGTTACTAAATTGGTGAGGAAGGGTAAGGTAATGGAAAGTATATGTCCTTGTGCAATCCCTACATTGATAAATTCAAACAAACATGGAGGGTCAAGGATATGTGTGGATAGTAGAGTAATCAATAAAATCACAATCGAGTATAAATTCACTATATGTCGTTTAGATGATATGATGGATATTATTTCATGATAAAAATACTTTACCAAGATTGATCTAAGGAGTGGTTATTGCCATTTTGAATTCATGAAGGAAATGAGTCAAAAATAGAATTTTAGACTAGGGATGGCTTATATGAGTGGATGTTGATGCCATTCATATTGTTTAATGCACTTAACACATTTATGAGAGTGATGAACATAGTGTTACAATAATACAATAGTAAGGTTATGGTGGTTTATTTTGATGATATTTTGATATTCAATAAGACTAAATTAGAGCACTTACAACATTCGATAATGGTATTGAATTGGTTAATAAAAGAAAATCTCTATACAAATTTGAAGAAGTTCAAGTTTATGTAGAACAGTTTGATATTTTTGAATTTTATAGTTTCAACAAATGGTGTAATAACAGATGTAGAAAAATTAAAGGCAATTTTTGAGTGGACTATTTCCAAGAGAATCATAAAGATAAGAATTTTCAATGGTTTAATAATTATTTACATAAAATACATTAATAATTTTAGTAGTATTATTGCACCAATAATAGATTGAATCAGAGGAAAATAATTTACATGGATAAGGGAAGCAACAAATAGCTTTGATTTATTGAAGAAGAAGATTACAAAAAAACCTATTTTAACATTAGCATATTTTAGCAAAGTGTTTGAGGTTGATTATGATGCTTCATTTATGGGAAGTGGTGTTGTGTTGAGTCAAGAAATAAATACAATATAATATTTCAATGAGAATTTGAATGAGGTAAGAATAAATTATTCAACATATGATGTTTAATTTTATGCCACTTTAAAAAAATTAAGATGATAGAGGCATTACCTAGTGCCTAAGGAATTTATTTTATCTACTAATCATGAGGCCTTGAAGTATGTGAGCACTCAAAAGAAGTTCAATAATAGGCATGCAAAGTGGGTTCCTTTCTTTCAGGAATACACTTTTGTGTTGAATCATAAGTCAAGAAATTTTAATCAAGTCATTAATGATTTGAGTAATAAAGTGACATTGTTAACTACTATGGTGAGTGAAGTAGTTGGATTTGAAGTTGTTAATGAATGATATGATACTGATATAGATTTCAAAAATATAATTGAGTAATGAAAAAATATATTGGAAAGTGATATAGGTAATATTCATGATAAATATCTTATACATGATGGTTATCTCTTCAAAATAAAACAATTATGTATTCTAGTTGGGTCTCTAATAGACAATATTAAAGAGAATTGTGCAACGATTGTTTAGTTGGACATTTTGGTAAGGTAAAGATAATATATTTGGTGGATGAAAAGGTTTTTTGTCAAAAATATGAAGAGAAATGTGACAAGATATGTTTTAAGGTGTAGGATATGTCAAGTGTCTAAAGGACATGTATATAATATAAGATTGTACATGCCATTATCGATTGCAAGAGGACCATGGATAGATTTCAGTATGAATTTTCTATTATGATTACCAAAGACATAGAGAGGTAATGATTCAAATTTTCTTTTTTTATAAAGGCTTTCTAAGATGGTCTATTTTATTGCATGTAATAAAACCAATGATGCCACTAGAGTTGCAAAATAATCTTTTAAGGATATTGTGAGATTGCATGGTGTTTGATGAGTCTAATTTATGACTCATTATATCCATGATCAACTTTGTCACACCTATTAAATTAATATATTAGATTTATTTTCTCATACATCTAAATACTTAGGGTTAATCTAAAGAATAAAATAGATACTTATATCATTTTTGTTTGTATAAGTCTAAGTTTTTCATTATTATCACTATGGTCTAACATTTGACATGGATAGTTCTCCAATTTTACATATACATGAAGTACAATTGACTATAAATTAATAAAAAGTGTTTTGGTATAGTAAGTCAACCCTTGGATCGAGCCTACAACAAGATGAAACCTTATAACAAAGTTCTTGAGTTTATCAGTAAAGCTCTAAAGTCTATCAATAAATCTCTAGACTTTGACAATCAAGCTCTGGATTAATAGAGGCATTATATGAGTGAACCATGACGCTCTTAAACCTATTCTAGAGCTTCCACATTGCTTCAACACATATCTAAGATATTTTTTATGAAACTTCAATATTCTAGAAGTGTCTAGAGGGTTATTTCTAGATTATGTCTACACCTACTTTTAGGATTTCTACTTATTATAGTAGTTCTAGTTATAGAATATTTGAAATAAAACCATTGTATCTAAAAAAATATTTGGGTTAATTGATCTAATGCTTTAATGAAAAAATGATGTAATCAATCGAGCAAACTTGGCATGCATTTCCCACTTTCTAATGTTCCTCCTTAGAGTGTGAGAAATCATAACACATCTTTCAATTTTACAAGTTAGTTTGATCATTATTGTGATCTTGTTAGTTTGTTAAATGTAATCTAGGCTACTAGATAAATAGTATTGTAAAATAAATTAGTATTTTTTACTTCTTCCTAGGAAAAAGCTTGTAAGAGATTATTAGAAGTAGATGTATTATTCTAGTTTGTAATTATTTTTATCAATCAATCAAGTTTTACCAATTTCATAAATACTAAGTTGATTTCATCCTGATATGAGGGAGACCAAGGGCCCACTCACTTGAGTAAACTAGGAATTATGTAGTATTTATTTTTGTTATTTACTTATTTACCTAAGTTTTTAATAAGATTATTTATGTGTAAATGTGGATTGTTAACCTGCAATATTATCTCTGTAATGTGTGTGCATTTTTTTTTACAACTATTTTTCTTAGTATTTATTTCATTGATGAGAACATTTCATTAATAAGTAAAATCAATTCAACAAATCTAGATAGTAAGTTTGTTTTAAATTTCAGCAAATGTGTTTCTAGTTTTTGCATGTGTGGTTCTAATTCTGGAACAAGTGTATTTTTCATTCTAACAACTATGTTTTTGATTCAACAATAGAGTGTTTTTGTTTACAAGTAGTTAGCTACTTTTCACTTTAAAAAGATAGAGTAAAACTTAGGATTAGTTGCTCTACCAAAAACCCCCAGAACATCACTATTAGACAAATCAGTAAATACATTTATTACTTATAGCCCTTGGATACAAGATCTAGTATGAATGACATTAACCTTAGATTGATTAAATGAATAGGTAAATGACACCCATAAAGTTTAGTGCCATTGTCAAGGATATTTCACTTTTGGTGTTAGTAAGGTACAATCATAAGCTAACATTAATCATAAAAACCAACTTCCCTAAATATTACAAAAATATATGAACATAAGAAGAGATTCTTAGGGATCATTGATTCTTAAAGACCCTCAACATGTCATTCCAACTTATAGTAGAATACAATCATTAGAAAATAAACTTGAAGTTATGAGAAAAGGGTTTAGAGAAACATTTTCACCTGCTAGGGAAGAATTAGACCTACTAGATCCTTTGGATCAATATCCAAAAGAAGGAACACCACATACAGGAGTTAGGCTAGAAGACATTAAATTTTAATCAAACAACTTTTCATCCAACCCTATCAAACCTCTACTTTCCCATAGAACATTTGATAACATTAATTTGGGAGAAATGGGTGACAATAATGAAAGTTGAAAAACTCCTCAAGGAAATAATAATAACCATCCTAGAAGGACCTTTTACCAATCCCATTGTCATACATAAGGATGACAGAATGACCATGAAAAACATTTCTCCATTCATTTTCCCCACCCTTAGAGGTCAATCTACAGAAGACCATAACCAATTTCTCTTTTAATTTAAAACTATGTGTCAAACCTATGATTACAAAATTAATAATCAAAGGTTGAAACAATTTACTTCTATGTTAAAACAAAGAACTATGATATGGTTTATGGGATTTCTCCCAAACTCCACCCACCCATTGGAAGACATGCAAATAAAATTCTTAGATAAATATAAAGACTATTGTAGGGTGAGGGATAAGAAGGAAGAAATTTTCAAGATCAAACAAAATGAAGAAGAAAACCTAGAAGATTATCTTGACCAATTTGTTTTGCCCATAGAAGATGTGGATATTAACTATCAGAAGAGGTTTTTAAAATAACCTTTATAAAAGGACTTTAGGGTGATGTTAGGGATTTCCTTAACCTAATGAGATAAGAGAACATAAATAAGTTAAATCTCCCTCAAATAATTGAAGTGTGCAAAAACTATTCAAGGACAAATACTAGCATTAGAAAAATAATAACAAGGAGAGGAGGAAATGATGTTAGTTGATGGAAGAATTATCAAATATTAAGATAGATATACTGGTTCAGCTGAATACCATAAGATGGATTATAGGCTAAATGTGAAAATGCCATTAAAGCCTTGGATATGTACTATCCTAAGTGTAGACTAAATATACCCTTAGAGACTGTCATTTGGATAGGACTAATATGTGCTTAATCTATGATACAGATGAATATGACACCAAGAACTACTTCCTCCTACCATCCCTAGGAAATCAATTGAAATAAGTCATGCAACCTGTAAAAGATCTTAATATTATCCAAAAGAAGGGAAATCAATTTTCATACAACTAAAATAAAAACCAATTTTGACCTATACATGCTGCCAACCCTTGGATGATGCCATGGATTGGACAAGAAACTCTATAGGAATGGGGACCAACATCATGGGGTCCATAAAAATTGACACCAAAACCATGGATACCTCAACCTACTTCTCAACCATGGGTAAATTAGCCATGTGTTTATTAAAAAAATATCACTTAAATAAGTCACCATTAACATAAGGCATTAATGCCTATGCTTTCCACTCAAACACCATAAAATGAGCAAGTAAACCAAACATAATTCCCTACTCAACATGTGACAAATACAAAAAAATAGATAGGCAACCCATGACTTTGGGGTATAACATGAGGGAACTATAGGTGCAGATGTCAGTGATTTCTAGAACATTCATCTCAAATTAGGAGAGACAATGGAAAATCCTCTAATCACCATTATCAATATTTTAAATGAGAGGGTAAAACAACCTAAGCAAACAATCCAAGAAAAATAACCTAAAAAACTTGAAAAATCTAACACAAATCCTCCAATTATTCCCTTCCTAGAAAGACATAAATAAGCTGAGAGTAGAAAATAATCTGAGGTGATTCAAGAATTAAGGAAACTCAACATAGAAATCCCACTATTACAAGCCTTCAGGGACATCCTAAAACTCAATATAATGATAAAAGGTTTGTGCATTAAAACTCTAGGAAGAAAAAGGAAATACCCTAAGACCATACAAGTAGATGTAAAACTTATAGACTTATTAGCAAGAAAGTTATTCCTACCTAAATATGGAGATCTAGGAAGCCCTATCATTATTGTGACTATAGAAAGGAAATAGATACTCAATGTACTATTTGAATTAGGGGCTATCATTAATGTGATGACAACTGATACTCTAAAATATATATCTCTTATAAAAGTGCATCCCACTTTCACAATCCTACAAATGGTAGACCAATCCACTAGCAAACCTAAAGGTACCATTAAAGATGTAGTTATGATAGTAGAATATTGGGAATATTGAGTCAAATTCATGATACTCCAAACCAAGAGAAGAAAACATGGATAACCATTGATTTTGGGAAGACCCTAGTTAACAATAGTTGTAACATGGATAGATTGTAGGTCTATAAATATGACCATCTCTAATTGGATAAAATAAAAAAAAATCTCCTTATACCCACATAGAAAATAATCCTTGACTCTTCAAAATAATTATGGATAAATAAGACAAAAATAAAGAATAGTAGTGTCTCTTCATTATCTATGGTGACAATTATAGACCATGTAGATGAATTTGAATAATTAGCATGAAGCCTAAAGAACATAATGAAGCTTCAGAGTTTGACATTGAACTTCTAGATTATGGTAGTGAAGCATTGAAATTTGATAATTGAAATCTAGAGTTTGATGGAGGAACTCCAAAATTTTAACCATCCTACTTCAAAATTGGAACTCCTCACCCCTAAAAACCAATCATCTAACTCAAAACCTCTTGATGGAACATATGAAAACTTATCTATCCAATGAAGCATTGTTGAATAGGCATTCAGTAAGCAAAACTCATTTTTGAAAAATTTTCTTTGTCCTTTAGCTAATGTTATTTATCCATGAGATAAATTTATGAAAATGTCAAAACATTCCACATGTTGGTACCACATTACCATCCTCTTAACTCTTTAATGAGTGAATTTAGATAGGTAAATTCTATCCACCCATAAATCAAATAGATAGTTATCCACCCTATAAAAAATGCTTAACATCAATAGTTGGTTAACCAATGAAAAATAAACCAATTTGATGAGTCTAATATATGACTCATTATAACCATGTGTTGTCTCCTTTAAACTTTCTAATCTGCCATTAGGGATTTAGATTTGTATGTACCTTTAGGACTTCTAACTAGTTTAAAGTAGAAGTACTTTTATCTTACTTAGTATATGTCAGTCTAAGTTCCTATTATTGACATTCTATTCTAACTCTTTGCATGTTTTAGACCCCCACATTTTTTTTATACCAGTAGTATAATAGAATAAAATAAATGATAGTATGTTTTAATATGATCCCATGGCCTTAAAAGAAGATTCTAGTAGAAGATCCAACATTTTGGCAGAGTTATGGACTTCATCAATCCTAGATATGGACTTCATCAGCTATTATGGACTCCATTAGTAGGTGCTACAAACTTCAATAGGAGATACTATAGACTTCAAAAGGTGATGCTATAAATTTTGACAAAATTGGTATGGAATCTCTTAGAAATCTTTTGAAGGGCATTTTGAGCTACCTTAGATCATAAAGTATATATATAGCTCAAAATGCCCTTGAAAAGATTTCTAAGAGATTCCATACCAATTTTGTCAAAATTTATAGCATCACCTTTTGAAGTATATATATATATATATATATATATATATATATATATATATATATGTATGTATGTATGTATGTATGTATGTATGTATGTATGTATGTACACACACACACACACTTCTCTTTATATATTGTATCTAGATATAGGTTTATATTTATAAACAAGACCTTGTAAATCTATGTCAAGGTAAGAATTTTGTAACATAATTTGATATGTAGTTACAAGTCCAATGTTTTTTTCCTCAAAGCATGTATATCTTTTGTTGTAATGAATATCTAGTTTTCTATTAGTTCAGTTGATCTTGGAAAAATATATATTTTTAGAATAATTGCTGGTTACCTAATATCTATAAAGTTATTATATTTATATTTGAATAAAAGATAAAATCTGTAGACACCTAAATCTAGCCATCGATAACCTCCAACCAAGCTTTTGACCAATTTCTACCCAAAATACACAATTTGGCCTAAAATGCACTAAATGATGTGAAAATGACATATTCAAGTGCCAATTTGGCTAGGGTATCCCTAAATGGGGTAGTGTAATTTATGGGCTAGCTAACTTTGATCAGATCATTTTGAGTCAAAATGCCAATTTTGCACCTATGTTCTCTAGATTGATCTTTCCTATAAAATATCTTGCTCGACACACATGCCTTTATTATTTTTTGTTGGTAAAATCTTAAATTGGATAATGTATCCAATACATCTAACATTTCCTTCCAATTCTAATCTATTCAAATTTTGGACCAATAACAAGGCATTATGATCAGTTTGAGTAATTTGTGCACAAAGTGCTTAATCATGCTTAAGAGCTAATTAACCCAAATCAAGGCATAATCAAGAATTCCATGGAAGCTTGTTGAATAATTATTTTTATAAATTAATATTGAATATCTGCAATCATTAGGTGACCTCATTTCTTGGGAAGACATCCCTAGGCCATAAATGCCACAAATATCAGGATTCATGCCTCCCATGCCTCATCAAAGCCCTCCATGTCTCTTAATTGGTCCTCTATCCCAAAATATTGATGATACTATTTATCAATTTTAATTCCAAAATTTGAATTAATCCTCAACCACACATTTTAATCTTAGGATGGTCAGTTTAGGTTGATTCTAGACATTCTCAAAAATCTATAAATAAAGAGGCCATGAACATCATTTCTAAGCTATTTTGGTGCAAAGTTATAAATAAAAATATCTTCAATGAGCATTAAAATTAGTGGTACCATTCCAAATTGATTCCAAGTCAAGCCAAGACACAAACTAAAGGTGTCAAGGAGAGATGGAGGTAGCAAGCTTCCGTTTCCAAGGACTTCATGAGCACAAGTCGAGCAAGCCAATACTACAAAGGCATTTGGAGCATCCAAAGAAGGTGAAGGAATTTTTGTGTTTTATTCCTTACTTTTTAGTTGTGTTTTATTCATGTTTGTTATCTAATCTCTCTCTAGTGTCTAGGCCTAGAGATGTTATGCTAGGTAGTGTGTTTATTTCATTTTGTAACTAACACCTTACTAACCATCCCCTCTTGAGTCAAATTCCTAGATTCATAGAATCTAGTCTAATTAGAGATCTTAGATTTTGAAACAATAGAAGTGAATTTTGTGAATAGAAAAATATATTGAATCTATAGTTTTTCTTCCCATAAATTAATGAAGTTTATTGCATTTTAATAAGTATCAAGTTATTTTTCTCTTGATCCAAATGTTAGAAAGGACCCACTCACCCAAGGAGTCAAGACATGTGTGTGGTAGTTATGTATTATTTTATTTTAGTTTATATTTGATTAAAACATTTATATTCTATTTGGATTATTAACATGTAAGTAGAAAAGTTATTAATGTGTGTGTATCATCATTTGATTTAGTGTTTACCCATTTCCTTCAAAATCATATTCTTAGATAAAGTAAAATCAATTATACAACCCTATCAAATTCAGTTCTACAATCCTAGAAGTTCAATTATTCAATCCTAGTAAATTCAATTTTACAATCCTACTTTAAAGTGTGTTAATGTAATTATACATTTTTGTGTTTTGATTTATAGGCATTGAGTGTTTGTTATCATCAAGTGTGTTCATATAAAGAAAAACTTACATGTCAAAAGTCTAGGTCAAATTGTTCCAAACGAGAAAAGTTGAGTTACTAGGTCTTTTATTTAAATGTGGAGTCAAAAGCTAGGCTCAAATAAAAAGGCATATGCTAGGACTTTTGGCCAAATGGTGTCAAAAGCTAGACTTAAAATAAAGTATCATGTGATTTGATTTAATCTAACTAGTTTGGAAAAAACTTTGACATAAACCTAGCATACAAAATCAAACATAAACATGATTAGTTGGCATAAGGCATAAGACAAAAGGCTATTTGAAGAAAGACTATGTTTCCCAAATAAAGCCACAAACAATGATAAGGATAGGTACTTAACCAATAAAACATCAATAGTTTTCAAATTTGGGTAATCGATTAATGAAATTTATTTAACCCAAAATAGAAAGATCTATGCATCAGCCCCATGAATTAAGACCTAAACAAAAATCAATCAATGTTTGAATATAAACTTGACAAGGATAATTTAAAACTCAATAGTGAAAACTAGGATTTGACCAAACAAATTAGACAAGATTGGATAGCATGATAGCACAAGACAAAGGTCTAAATGGTATAGATAAAATGGTTTGAAACAGTGCTTTATGATATAAGGTAAACTAGTATTGAAATAAATTAATCAGCCTAACGACATAAGCATGCATGAATGATGTGATTTATGTTCTGTTTCAAAGACTCAAAAGGCTCAAAATGTTTTGACATGATTTGGGTAACATAACACTACCCTCATCAACTCAAATACATTTTTTTGACATGTCTTATGAACAAATAAACAAGTTTTAGTCTGAAAACATATCAAGCAAAATTGACAAAAATACACTAAGTATAATCATCCTCATCCTAGCAAGGGTATGGCAATGTGGGGTTGAATAAACTAACAATATTTTGAAAATTTATAGGGGAATCAATCACACAATGATTTTCACATCAAATGATGAAAAATACAATCACAAAAATTAGGTGACTGTGACATTGGCTAGTTGTAAAAAGTTCTAGTGCTTTTTATAACCACTACATCCTGCTTCAGTGTAGTGCAATGTCCAAATACAGATACATCTTGTGTGCAAATTAGAAGAAGTAAAGTCAATGTTGGGAGATGAAACCCTAGGTCAAAGCTTCCCTAAAGAACTCACAGGAGATAATGACATCCCCCTTGCAAGTCAAGTTTACATGAAATAAAAAAAGAATAAAATATAAAGATTTTAGGGTCATTGTTAAGGTCACGCAGTACTTTTGTCAGTTTCTGGGGAGTACTTTAGACAACATTATTTCTATGCCTTGAAATCAGAAATTTTCAAATAAGGAAAGTTCTTTTGATTCTAAAGGTTCCCTAAAGGGGGCAAATGTAAGAACATACATGCAACATCCTTATATTTTATTATAAAAAACTGATAATTGAAAAAATGAAAACAAAATTGATAAATGTGTTCAATTTTAAGCCCAAATGAAAGATTTGGTGGTGTTCATTTGACCTCTTGGTCTTAAAATTGTAAACTTTGAAAACTACTACTAAAAACTTACTTAAGCACCTAAATGTTATATTAAGCACCAAAATAATGTTCCTAATTCAGTTTAAAGCATACAAAAGATGATTTAAAAACATTTTAACAATTTTCCAAGTTGGTCCTGCAAGAAAAATATTATCAAGTAGTTTAGCTTCAAAGAATTTTTAAATATGAAATAACTAACATAGGAAAATGAACTCTCATGGTAATACAGCCGAGTAGGGATCTAAGTTGGGGTGAGTTGGGTCAAGTCTGGTTAAGTTTGGATCTGATTCAAGGCAAGTTGGGATCTAAGTTGGGATATAAATTAGGGTGAGTTGGATTAAGTTAGGGTGAGTTGGGATCTGAGTCAAGGTAAGTTAGGATCTAATTTGGGATTTGAGTCAAGGTGAGTTGGGATCTGAGTTAGGGCAAGTTGGGATTCAAGTTGGGGTGAGTTCAAATCCAAGTTAGGGTGAGCTAGAATCCATGTCAGGGTGATTTTGGATTTGAGATAGGGCGAGTTGGGATCTAAGATAGGGTGAGTTGGGATTTGAGTTGGGATCTAAGTTAGGGTGAGTTTGGATTTGAGAATAAAACTGTGAGCTCCAAAAAATAAGATTTTTCCTTAAATATTCATCATTTTTGCTTTCATACTCTAAGATCCTGCATGACAATGGTTAGTATGTTACTTATATGTGCTATTCGATCCAATTTATGGGGTGTGGTCACACTAGGCATACCATTATGTGAACTAGGAATTTGACTTAAGAGAGGTGATTTGTATTGTGTTAGTCCAAAAATGCTAATAAATTCATAAAAACACACTAATTAACATACATCTCTAGGCCTAGTTACTAGGGTGAGATTAATAACAAAAAGAAATTAAAAGAATAACTAAAAATTTAAAAAAAAAAGAATACTTCACCTTCCTTGGATGCTCCAAATGATTGTTATAGTGGTTTGCTCCATTTATGCTCATGAAGTCTTCATCGAATGAGGCTTGTTTATCTCATCTTCTCCTTGGCACCTTGTGGTTTTGGCTTGACTTGGATCAATATTTTGGAATCATAACTTTGGCATGTGAGATCTCTTGAAATAAATTTGACATGGTAATTTTTCACAAATTAAGATTAAAAATGATGTTCATGGCCTCCCTATTTATAGATTTTTAAGAATGACCAGAATCAACTGTGACCATCCATCTCAAGATTGATATGTGTGGTCATGGATTAATTGAATTATGTAATTAAAATCTATAATTATCATCATCATGACTTTGGAATAAGGTACATTAATGAGGCATGGGAGACCCATAATCCTGATACTTGTGGCATTTTGGCCTATGGATGTCTTCCCAATAAATGAGGTCACCTGATGTAGATATTCAATATTCATTTCTAAAAATAAGTTTTAAATAATTTTTCATGGAATTATAAATTATACCTTGATTTGGATTAATTTTCTCTTAATCATGATTAAGCAATTTGTGCACAAATTACTCAAATTGATCAAAATGCCTTGTTATTGGTCCAAAATTTGACTAGATTAGAATTGAAAATCAATGTCAGATGCATTAGAATTGTATTCCCATTTAATATGTTTTCAATTCAAAATAACAAGTACACCCATATTGTACAATAAATTTGATAGAAAAGAGCAATCCAGAGTACCTAGGTGCAAAATTGGCAATTTGACTCAAAATGATCTGATCAAAGTTAGCTAGCCCATAAATTGCATTGCCCTATTTAATGATACTCTGGCCAAAATCAACACTTGAATATGGTATATTCAAAAAATTTAATGTCTTTTAGTGTTTTTAGGCCAAATCGTGCATTTTAGTGGAAATTGGTTAGAATCCTAGGTTGAGGTTATCGGTGGCTAGTTTTACGTGTCTAAAGATATAACCCTTTCTAATGAGAAGTGTTAGATTTTGGAAAAATATAAGTGAAACTTATGTGTAGAAAAAGATATTGTATATGTATTTTTTCTTCCCATGAATTAATGAATTTTATTGTATTTAATAAGTACTGACCTATTTTCTTTCTAATCCAAAGGCAATTGAGGGCCCACTCACCCAAGGATTCAGGACGTGTGTGTTGTATTTATGTATTAGTTTCTATTTGATTAACACATTTATATTTCATTTGGATTATTAATTTTTGATTAATAAATTTAATAATGTGTGTGTCATCATTTGATATAATGTTGACCCCTTTGCTTCAAAATCATATTCTTAGATGAAGTAAATTCAATTATGTAATCCTAGTAAATTCAATTTCTCAATCATAGTAAATGCAATTTTACAATCTTAGTATATTCCTTTCTACCATATTAGTTCTAAGTGTGTTTCTACAATTCAAAATTTCAATGTTTTCCTTTATCATCATTGAGTGATTGTTATCAACAACTGTGTTCTTTTCAAGAGAAAATGTGTTTACTTTGAAGATATGTTGATATTTTTACAAGAGTTTTTTTTTTATTACAATTAATTAAATAAGAATTTAGATTAAATACTTAGAATAGATCACTTCAGAAAAAACCCCCAAAACAAATAGCTATTGCATTGATATTAAAACACCTTATTACAAATAGCTCCAGACACTGGCATTGGTAAAGAATGATATCAATTGTAGTTGATTAAAATGAATGGGTAACAATGACATCCATCACAAGGTTTTTTGATATTCTTATGAAACATATGGAGGGTTTTTTATTGGATTATAGTGACATGAAGGAAATCCACCCTCATGTGTTCACTCATCACATTTACTCCAAAATCATTAGATCTATTAGATAGCCACAATGAAGGATCAACCTAGCTTTGAAGGACATAGTGAATATTGAGATTAAAAAAAAATTAGAAGTATGATTCATTTATCCTAGCTATAATAGATAGTAAGTATCACGATTAGTGATAGTTACTAAAAATAATGGAAAATGTAGAATCTATGTTGAGTATAGAGAACTCAATAAAGCTACCATGGATTACTTTCCATTACCCTTCATTGATCAGGTACTAGATAACCTATCAAGGAAAAAGAATTTGTCCTTCCTATATGAATTTAGTCATTATAACAAGATAAGAGTAGCCATAATAAACCAAGACAAAAAAGTTCACTTGACCTTGGGGAATATTCTCCTACAGGTTTCTACCTTTTTATTTATGTAAATGTACCTATGGTTATATTTGTTGACCTAACTAATGAATCTATGGACGTATATTTATTGATGATATTAATATCCATAGTGATTCATTTTATGAGGGTCTCGCTAATTTAGACAAAGTGTTGACGAGTTGTGATGAACACCAATTATCTCTCAGCCATGAGAAATTCTTGATAATGGTTGATCAAGGTATAGTATTGGGACACTATATCCATATTCAAGGAATCCAAGTAGATTCTAAGATTATTCAGGTCATTACCAACATACCTTATCCTAAAAACTAGACTAAATTTAAGATATTTTTAGGACATGCAAGTTGTTATAGATCTTCATAGCAGATTTTAGAAAAAAATTGACTCTTATGTTTGCTTTGTTAAGAAAGGATAGTGAGTTGGTGTAGAATGATGATTATCAATGGGCCCTTTGAGATAATTAATAAGAAATTCATGTATGCTCTAGTACTAAGAGGACCTAATTTGTAACAACCATTTCAAATTTATATTGATGCATCCAATAATGTCATGGATGTAGTCTTAGGTTAAAAGAATGAATAAAGGAGGATGTATGATATTAAATACCTCAGTAAAACTATCATGCCCACTTAAATAAATTACACAACCATTAAAAAGGAGTTCCTTATTATTAATACAATGAATAAATTCAGACATTGTATCACTTTTTATAAAATCTTTATGTACACAGATCACTCAGTTATAAGATATTTAATGAATAAACTAGTGGTAGAAGGAAGAATCATAGGATGGTTGTTATTATTATAGGAATTTGACATAACCATCACTGAAAGACTTATAAAATTTAATGTGGTTTTTGATTTGGTATCAAGACTAAATGTTATAGGTGGAGAAGAACCAATGGAGGATAGTTTTCCTAATGAATAATTATTTATTATTTCATCACAATCACTTTGGTTTTCTAACATGGTAAACTATTTAGCCAAATAGAATTTTCCTACTCACTTCACTCATAAATAAAGGAAACTTTTAGTTATAAATAGATATCATTTTAAATTATTCAATGATGTGTGATTTAGATGTAGACTTGACCATCTTCTTCATAGGTTTTTTAGAGAGGATGAAACTTATGACCTCATAAGAACTTGCCATGATGAACCTAAAGGAGGTCACTATTCAACCAAAAAGACTATCCAAAAGATATTTTATGGATGAATATTATTGTCTCTCACTCTGTAGAGATGTGAATAAGTATATTTGGTAATGTGATCCTTGCTAAAGGAGTATCAAACCTACATTGTCTAATGAAATTCCCCTCCATCCTCAAGTTGTTTTAGAACCATTTGAGAAATGGGGGATAGATATTATTAGTCTTATTGATCCACCATCCCAAAGAAAAGAGTTACTAATGGTGTGCATAGACTATGTCACTAACTGTGTAGAGGTTCAAGTTCTTCCATTTGCAAGAGATGAGGCAGTTATTGATTTCTTGTATTACAAGATCATGCCAAGATTTGAAGCACTAAAATAAATATTTTATAATCAGATATCTTATTTCACATCTAAAATGATAATATTTATCTCATAAAAATATCATATTAGTAATATGAATTCATTTTCCTACCATCCACAAGTAAATAGATAGGTGGAGGTAAAGAATAGAGAGTTTGAGAACATTCTAACTAAAATATTTAGCCACAATAGAGATTATTGGGAAAACAATCTATCAAAGGTAGTATGGACATATAATAGTACCTATAAATCTAATACAATCTTATCACATTATGAGTTGGTGTTTGGTAATAACCCTCTACTTTCTATTGAGTTTGAATTACAAACTTTGAGTATTATAGAAGATGTAGAAATCAATCTTGATGAGGCACAAAAGGAAAGGATTTTACAACTAAATTAACAAGTGAACTGAGGATGGAAGCTTTGCATAAGATAGAGTTATTGAAAAATCAAAGAAAGGAGTGAAATGACACTCACATCAAATTTATAATTTTCAATGAGGGAGATTGGGTACTACTATTTCACTCCAGGTTCTAGCACTTCAAAGTAAAGATAAGAACCAAGTGGTTGGGACCCTTTGAGATAGAAAAAATATTTGATAATGAGTCAGTCCAATTATTTCCCATTGATGGAAAATATAAGAATCCTCTATGAATTGGTAATATGTTGAGAATTTACCAAAATCCTTCCAATAAGGAAGAGTGTATCCAATAGATTTAGTCTCAAGGATAATTTGGCTTCATGAAAGAACCTATGTTATTCTATGAAGGATAATCCTTGAGGATTGGAGATAAAAATAAGGAAGGGGATTGAAAACCATAAATGGAAATATTCTTCCAAAAATAAAGAAAAATAAAAAAAAAGGAGAAAAAAAAATATAAAAATAAATTTTAAAACAAGAAGCTAAAAAATAGTAAATGGATACTTCTCGATGGGACAAGACAATAAAATATGGCATTGTAATATCTTTTACATATACCTACCATTGATTACTATATTTTAATCATGATAGCATAGGTGGAAGCAGCAAAATTGAGGACAACATCAAAATCAATAAGGCATCTTTTATTGTATTTTATATATAGGATTAGTCATGAGATTTTAGGATGCTTATGTATACTTATACATGGGAGAGGTTACCCACATTGGGAAGGTGTTTTAAAAATGAGCATACCAAAATGATCTAGTAAAATAAAAATTTATTTTCCATAAAATAAAAAGGGAATATGATATTATCCCAATGACATCATTATCACTTTTCATTAAAAGGCATCAATTAATGGTAATCACAGGAGTTATCCTTATCAAAAGTGTGGTCGATCAATTTAGTTAAATAAATGATGAATTTGATAAATTTAGTTAAATAAATGATGAAATATAATGTGTGTGGGAAGTAGGGAGTACTCTTAAGACCATTTTAAAGGAAACTTACACACAATATAGTGATTATTCCCAACTATCTAATCAAATCCTCTAAGAAGAAATATCTCAATAGATCCTGAGGATTTGCATCCATAATGATAAGGGTTTTAATTCAAGTGTGTTGGTTATTTCAAATATCATAATTCTTATTATAAAGAACATTATTATCCTCTCATCCTCTACCACCATTTTTGTGTTTTTTTTTAGCATCTAATTTCATAGGTATAGTGTTAACATAGGACAAAATAAGAAGTCATAGCCGAAGTCTATTTATCTATTATTGGAGGATGGAGTTGTAGTTACCATTTTTGAAGAGGTACGGTGGCCTGATTTATTACAAAAATTATAGGGGTATGATTAAATATTGGTGAATGAGTTCGTCATCAATTTAAATTATTACACTATAAAAGGAGTGAAAATTACATTCACTAGCCATGCAATTAGTGATCTCACAGGCATTCCAAATGAAGGAGTATGAATCATTGGTAGGTCCAAATTAAATAACCTTATCATGATGAATAAGAGAAAAATTTTGAGCTAATTTTTAACACTCAAGGAATGAAAAAAGGCATAAAAAGGTAAAGTCTATAAAAACATTGAGGATAACAAGTTTTTAGTTAATTATCTAACTTGTGATAGCTAGTGATGAGCCCTAAAAATGGCTCATTATATCCATGAGATAAGATCCTTTTTCCTTGGATAATAATTGTACCTAATTTTAGTTTCTAAACATTTTTCTAATTTTGAATAAAATATAAAGTATATATCAT
>JARHVA010000210.1:997500-1012500 GCA_037957365.1 Torreya grandis | reverse complement strand
TGAAGGGCACTTCTACTTAAATACCAACTTTGAAGACACCCCAAAAAACATAACATAATATAATGTTGAGGTTTGGACCCTCCATAGTAATAAAAAAAAATAATATGGAAGCAAATAGGAGGCCACCAAAAAAAAAAGTTAAGTCCTAGGGTTTTATCAACTATCTTTAAGGTCACTCAAGAGCCACCTACCTCCCAACAACTCATTTTCATTACAAAAAAAGAAGAGGAACAAGTCCCTGAGATATCTATACCAAATATTTTATAGAGATATTCATAAATGAAAAGGGGTAATCCCTAGGAGGAACCTTGTCTTTTTACCCCACCCAAAAGAACAAGAATAAATTTAATTCTATCAGGTGATGATGATGAAGAGAGATGTGGTAGAAATATTGGGTAGCCTATGATAAAACCCCTTGGAAATTCATATTTAGAAGCTGATGTAGTTACATAAGATAAAACTAAGGACGTTGAGAAATAAATAGTTCCAATATAAATATAAGAAGATAATGTACCTTTAATATAGGTCACCTTTATGAATGATGCATTACAAAGAACTATGGCAGAGTCTTGCCCATATCTTCTACATTCGTATTCTAGATTCTAAATTAATACAGGGAAAGATCCTATGATCAAATAATAAACTCAATGTTATATCTCTAATGAAGATGAATGAATAAAACAACCCCTATTAATCTCTAAGGCTAAACCAAATATCAAATAACAAGCATACCTGATTATCTCTTTGATGATGTAACTCCAAGGTAATGTTGTTGCCTTGTTTTATTTACAAAAAAATAGAAGGAAATAAAGATAAATCTACATAAAAGGATATTCAAATGGGATTGATTAAATCATGGGTAATTGAGATTGAATTATTTGTTAATAAAAAAGACACAACACCTCCTAAGTCATAATTATATAAAACAATGCAAGCTATAGTTTCCTATCCTGATATAATAACTATATAGAATGAAACTTGTTATGAAATTAGAATTCTGAAAATAAATAATAGTAAATTGAGAGAAGAAAATAAAAAGTTAAAGGAAGATTGGTAATAAGTACAAAAATAAACTTAGAAGGTTAAATCCACCCTCCAAGTTGCATGTCAACTTGAACAAAAAGATTTTAGATTGTAGAAGAGCTTCTTCTACCTATAGTGTCTTCTTCCATGACCAATTTTATAGATATAAGTTATTAAGAATTTCCTCTAAAATTCCCTACGAAATTAATGATCATATAGAACTATTTGAAACATTTTTAAAAATTAACCCTAACCTTGAGGACTCAATATGTGAATTCTATCTTTGTGACATGATCTTAGGAAACAAACCTAGATTCATCATCAACCTATTTGTAGGAAAATTATAGGTTAGGGCTTTCCTCTCTACCTTAAGGAACCGAAGTGCATGGGAAGAGAGAGATGTTCAATATTTTGAATGATAAAAGGATAGTAGGGTTATGTATTATGCATCCATTTACCAGTGCTAGAATTTTTTTAATGAATTCATAGCTAGCTATTCTTATCACCAACACATTTGTGATCATTACATGCAGGCTCTCTATGATAGCACTACCAATCTTGACATGTTTTCCCAGAATAATTTTTAATAGGTATTGTATATAAGTTAAAATAGATGGGACACATTAAATGTCTCCTTGAAGAGAAGATAATTCATCTCCCTCATCAAATTAATGTGGACTCTATGAAGGTCTCAGGTAGTGATACAAAAAATTATAAAATATATGATAGATGGGGGAAGAAACCCATGGATTAGAAAGAGGTATCGATGAACACTCCACATCACCCTCATGTCATCATGGTAGAATAGATTATCCCAATCCTATAAACAATTTGAAATATCACTAAAATTTATTATCCAAGTTATGAGATTTATAGTTGCAATTAAAGACAATAGTTTTGACCCATATTCCATATATGATATTAGTTCACACCTACATAAAATGGTGCATAATGATGAATAAAAACATAGATATTTTTCAAGAGGACATGCAAAAGGTAAAGTGGGTGAAATGATGAGTTTAATTTACGACTCATTATGTACATGATCATGTCTATTACACCTATTAACTATTGTCTTGGATTGATTATTTCATACATATTAAGACTTAGGGTCAATCTAAAGTGTAAAATAGATACTTATATCTTTTTAGTTTATGTGAGTCTAAGTTTCCCATTATTGTTACTATGTTCTAACATTTGGTATGGTTAGTTCTCTATTATTGCATATGTAGGAAGAATAATTGACTACAAAAAAAATACAAAGAATTTTTTTTGTAGTAAGTTAACCCTTAGATTTATGTTGGAGCAAGATAAAAACCTATAATAAATATATATACTTTATTATTAAATCTCTATCTTTTATCAGTAGAGTTCTAGAGTCTATCAGTAAAGCTCCAAACATTGATAGTCAAGCTACAAATTACTATAGGAATTCTGTAAGTGAATCATGAAGCTTATGAATCTATAATTAAAGGTCCAACATTGTTCCAACATTTGTCAAATAATTTTGAGGAATATTCAATATTCCATAAGTGTCTAGAGGGCTATTTCCAAATTATTTCTACAACCACTTTTAGGTTTTCTACTTATAGTACTAATATTTTTGGTTACTTGATTGAGTATAATGCCAAAATGATATAATCAATAGAAAAAACATAGCATGCATTTCCCTACTTTATAATGTTCTTCGTTGGATCATGAAAAGTCATAATACATATTTATATTTTTTAAGTTAGTTTGATCACTATTTTGATCTTGTTATATTATAAGTTTGTTAAATGTAATCTAGCCTACTAGATAAAAAATGTAGTAGAATAAAGTAGCATTTCTTGTTGCTTCCTAGGGAACAACATGTAAGAAATTATTAACAAAAGGTTTATTATTCTAGTTTGTAACTCTTTTATCATTCAATGAATATTTTAATATTTTAATAAATACTGAGTTAATTTCATCCTGATTCAAGGGAGGGCAAGGGCCCAGTCACCCAAGGAGACTAGGACTTTTGTTGTAGTTATGTTTTTTATTTCATTATTAGTTGAAGTTTTATAAAGATTGTTTATGTGCAAGTGTGGATTGTTAACCTACAAAATTATATTTATTATGTGTGTACATTAATTTTTCTAGCTATTATCATTAGTATTGATTTCATTGATGAGAACATTTCACTAATAAGTAAATTTAATTATGCAATCCTAAATAGTAAGTGTATTTCCAATTTTACCAAGTGTGTTTCAATTTACAATAAATTTGTTTCTAATTCAAGAATGTGTGTTTTCCATTCCATCATGTGTGCTTTTTATTCAGCAACAAAGTGTTTTCATTTACAAGTAATTAGGTAGTTTTCACTTTAAACAAAATAGAGTAAAACTTGGGATTAGTTGCTCCATCAAAAATAACCAAAATAACACTATTAGGCAAATCACCAAATCAACTTACCTTCATTTAATCAATCTAAATTTTATGTCATTCATACTAGGTCTAGTGTCCAAATCAACTTATTAGATATAGTTGTTAGACACTAGACCTAGTATGAATGACATCAACTTTAGATTGATTAAATGAAGGGGTAAATAACACACATTAGTGTTCTAAAAACCATTACATCAGATAGGAACATGAAATTTCTAAGTCATTTTTTGGAGGAATTTATAGAAGAAGATGGGGGACTAATATACAATTCATTAGTGCATGCCACCCCCCAAACAGATGGATAGATAGAAGTTGTTAATAGGATATTGGGAATTTTTTAATATGCATAGTTGGAGATAAGCCCAAGCAATGAGACATAGATATACCCCAAGTTGAGTTTGCATATAATAGTTTAGTTAACATATCAATAGGAAAATTAACATTTCAAATTATTTATGGGAAAAATCCTATGGATGTTTTAGATTTGTTATAGTAAGAAATTACATAATGAGTTGATGATGATCTATAAGCATTTGCAGAGCATATACAATAGTTGCAAGTAGAGGTGAGGAGAAAGCTAAAAGAAATTAATGAAATTTATAAAGCAACAATAGATGCCAGAAGAAGGTCAAAGGTATTTGTACAAGGATATTTGGTGATGGCTCATTTAATGATAAACATTTACAAAAGGCATATACAACAAGTTGATGTAAAAGAAAATTGGACCATGCATAACTATGAATAAAATCAATGGCAATGCCTATGAAGCAAGTTTACCACATAATTTTAATATCTATAAAGTATTTAATGTTTCATATTTATATGATTTCCTTTGATAATATAGTGAAGGTCAAGAATATGAAGAATTAGATTGGTAGCAATTGGTACTAAAAGATAATAAATAAAAGATACTACATGTTATGGATAAGAAGATAGTAAACACAAGGTAAGGAAGCTGTGATAGGTATTTGGTATGGTGGAAAGTGTTACATTAGTAAGAAAATGCTTATGTTTTTGAATTAGAGTTGAAGAATATTCACAAGAATAAAAGGTAGTAGTACAATCAGATCAACTCGCAGGAGTTGAGTTATTTTCAATCCTAGAAAAATGATGTAGAAAATGAGCCCAAACTTTTATAACCCTTAAATTTTTACTTTCAGTTCCATTTGAGCTCTACATCATGCCGAAAAAAGTGTCTTGACTATTTCATTATATCCATAACTAGACCTATATTTTTATGGATGTTTATGATATTTTTTAAAGCCCATACATGACCATCTAAGGGTCTAAAAATGCATTTTAAAAATTTTAAGGGTTTTTTATAGTTTTAAAAATTATATATTTTTTAATTGAAGGTGAAATTTACTTTAAATTTGTTTGATAGGTTAATTTTAGTGTTTATAATGTTTTTTGAGATTTTTAGGGATGTGTGTGCTTGCATGCAAAACTTAATAAAAAGAGTAGCTACTAAAAATAGTAGGTCATTTTTTTTGGAGTTTAAATTTTTACATGTCAACTTCAATTTTAAGTTGAGGTTTATTTATGCATGTGTATGTAATTATTTATTTCACTCAATAAAAATCAATATAGGTTATTGTTTCAAAACTATTGTGCCTATAAGATATTTTTTCCTTGATAGTATTTGGGTTCATTGCTATAGCTTTAATTTTTCTTCCTTTTATGAAATTGAAAAATATTCAAAATAATTTATTACCTAAGAGGAAAAAATATTATCAAGAAGACCATCATTAATACAAAGAACCAAAAATGGTAAAATAAAAAAAATTATTACTTAAATAAAGCATACATTAAATTTGATAAATAATTACCATTATGAATATTGCATTAAATACATGCTCTCTATGATATTTATTTTTAACTTTTAGAATATAAATAACTATAAGTGAAAATTATGAAATTGTAAAAACGTACATTTTACAAACTTTTTTTTCTCTCATATTTTTACATGAACAATAAGGGAAATATCTTGTTGCATTAGGGTTTAGAACCATGATAGCCATTTTCTCCAATTTATACCCATATTCATATTTTACACCATAATGCACACTATAGTAAACAATCGTGGAGACTCTAGATAGAGGTCCAACACTAATAAATTTTATAAAATCTTGCCATTCAGTTGTTTCTCTCTCCATCTCCATCTCCATCCCCACCACTATCTAGGGATATGCCCCCTTTATATATATGGGATATATAGGGCTTGGGATATGGATAGTTACAATAGCAATCTTGACACTATATATAAATAATGCTTGCTTCTAAAAAAATTAGTTAATATTTGACCATTGCTCTTGTATATGATGATGGGGGTATAGGTTTTCTACAATACTTAATGTTTATGACAAATTGCAACCAACTAATTTTTTATTCTCTAATAAAGAGTGAATTTTTTAAAGTTATGCAACATATAAAATTACAATGTTTTGAATTTGTTTTCTTATTTTTCCATATTTGACACACAAAAAAAATATGTAAGTAAATTATTCAACACCTTTATAAAATTTTAGACTTCACAATAATTTTTTGTTTACTAAAATATAAGATTTAAATATATGGTAAATAAATCAATATGAATAACAATAGAGTTAATTTCAAGCATATTTAATGTTTTCTACTTGATAGTTATTCAAACTAATTAATGAAATAACTATATAATGTAGTATTATAATTAACGGATCCTATATATTTTTAATAAAATTACCAACCCAATATATAAATAAGTCACACAATATAATATTCCTTTTTTGTCAAATAAATATATATGAAACGATATTAATGATATATTGACATAATCATTCATCTAGAAGCTTCATTAGATTTTATATAACCAAACCATTCTATATTATATTGTGTTTGAAAATAAATACGTCACTATACATTGACTTGGACATCACAAGTTAATTGCAATTCAAAGAATATAATCCCACAATGTCATTTATAGATATTAGTTCATTATTATATTAAAAAATTATAAAATAATTATTAAAATATTTAATATTGATATAAATGTACCAACACATTCAAGGTTTCAAAATAAATTATACAATATTTACCACTACTTATAGAAGCCATTATACATTTAGCCACTTACATGTTTTTTCAAGGGTAAAAAGACTAGACAATCCTTAATAAATTGTGATAATTATTATTCATATCTACCAAGTTTATATCACATGAAAGGCACTCCAAATTTTAACTATAAGGGACAAATCCATCAACTATATATTTTTTAATTAACTAGAGATAAATTTGCTAATTAAGTGACTTATTGTTAATCAAATTATCAACATTTATCTAAATTTACTCTAAAATGTAACATAGTCTTCCATTCATTTTTTTTATTATACATGATTGACTATTAATTCATAACATCAAAAAGACTATGAATACACATTTTATATTTTAACAAAATAATAGAATTTGATTGATGAAAAAATTTCCTAAGATAATATTAGATTCAAATTTTAAAATGTATTATCTCTATGAAAATAATTATTTGAACTAATAATCTAGAAAAAAGAGGCCAACCTTCCAAAGGTCATAAATTTTGAACTATAACTTTGTTTGAGCTATTACATGTGCCAAAACAACTGTATAAAAAAATTTGATTCTACCCTAGGCACTCTATACCTTTATATTTGATTTCAATATTTTTATAGGCCAAACGTGATCATCTCAGGGTCCGAAACTAATGTTTAACGATTTTTTAATAATTTTCTATTTTCAAAAATTGTATAATTTTATAACTGGATGTCAAACTTAGTTTAATCTCATCCTATAGGCTGATTTTAGAATTTAATATATTTAGATAAATTTTTAGAGCCGCATGCACTTGCATGAAAAAATTACTATAAATAGAAGCTACTATAAATAGACTTCTTTTTTAGATTTTAGTTTTTTTTTAAATTTTGCATGTAAACTCTAATTTCTAAGTTGAGGATTATTTAATCATGATTCGTATTTTTATTTTTTTCAATTCATTCAATATTAATCAATACAATTTATTTTTCATAATCTTGACCTATTAGTAATTTTATTTGTCTTGTTAGTTTTTGGTTTCATTATCTAGTATCAGAGCAAGTTCAAATCTTCAAGGAGTAAATAATGGTGAAAGGATAAGTATGTTTTGTGTAGATGAACCAAAATATACAAGAGATATAGAGTCAAGTTCAAAAATTAATAGAGGTTATCACCAATTAATAGACAAGACAAGGAGGCGATGAGGAAGACATAGATTGTGATGAAGAAGTTCAACAAGAAGAAGAAGAGTGACCACCATCGATGGAAGAGAGGATAGTTAAATATTTATAAGGAAGAAATGAAGTAATCAAGGTTGATTTTATAGATTGTGGAGATAGTTTAAAATCAAAGCAGTTGATAGATTGGATGAATAGCATGGAGAAGTTCTTTGAGTGGAAGACTATGAGAGAAGACAAGAAGGTAAAGTTTGCATGCATGAAATTGAAAGGCTATTCCATGATTTGGTAGGATCACCTAAATAAAGAGAGATAGATAAAAGGTAAAGATAATAATAATTTGTGTAAAGAGATAGAGAATAAATTGAGAGAAAAATTTCTTCTTGTGGATTATGCACCAACCTTATACAAAAGATTTTAGAATTTGAGGCAAAAAGATCATAGTATGTAAGAGTATACAAATGAATTTTATAATCTTTCCATACGAGTAGAGAATGATTAAATAAAAGAGAATGTGAATGAAATGTATGTAAATGGTTTGAAATTTTATATTCAAGATGAATTAAGCATGCATATAATACTTAACATGGAGGAGGCTTATCAATTAGCTTTGACGGTAGAAGAAAAACAAAATAGAGAATATTTTAGTATGACATCTCCTACTTTAAAAAGAGGTATATTACCTCAAATAATAGGATGAGGTGGGTTTAATACCACTAGAGGTAGACTTAATGCCAATAATGGTGGATCATCACATGGTGTAAAAAAGCAAGATGTTAATAGGCAAGGGTTTCAATACTAATAAAGAGGAAGAGGATTACAGAGAGGATGAGGTTATGGTGGCATTAGAGGATGGTTTCCAAATCAATGTAGATCTTATGTATAATATAGATGTGGAGAAGAAGAGCATAGATAATTTGAGTGTCCACACTATCAAGATCAAGAAAGCAGGTTAGAAGATCGCCCAAGAGGAAATCTAGTTGAGGTTGAAATAGAAGAGCAGAATAGTGAAGTTGCACCAGTAGATGTTGGAAAGAATCTCATGATGATAAGAACCATGATCAATTCAAGGAAGGATAAAGTTCAAAATAAATAAGGTGGTGATGCATGGATATGATCAAATATTTTTTGAACAAGATGTACTTTGGATGGAAAGGTATGCAAAGTAATTATAGATGGTGGTAATTATGAAAATATGGTTTCTAAAGAAATGATTGAGAAACTAAATATACAATGTGAAAGGCATCCTAATCCTTGTCATATTTCATGGTTTAAATTATGAAATTAAGTTACAGTAGATAAAAGGTGTTTAATCAAGTTTTCTATAGGAAAGAGTTATAATGATGAAATATGGTTAATCTAGATTTGGAGTCTTTTGTCAATCACCTTATATCATATAGAGTATATGTATTTTATTATTAATCTAAATTTAGATTGTAGGTTTGTATTATAGAGGCCAAGTGGCTTAATCTAGTGTGGTTTTAACCTTGAATTTGAATTTAACTATGTAAACTTGGATGACATGAAAAAATATAGGATTTACTCACATTCAATGGAGTTGTGAAGATAATATATAAATGCATTTCCTTCAAGTTATGTGGATATATTATTTTATTAATTCCATTATATCTTCCTTTGGTGTCCACAAGTGACCTTGTCTTATCTTATGAAGCTTTACCACTTTTCATGTTGAGTGTGGCTGATTGAAGTGACACACAAAGCCATGTGTATCTTGTTGATCATATGGAATAACCTTTTGAATTTAAATCACACATCATTGAAATTGATACCTTTTGCAGTGATGGTGAGTTTGTTATGCAAATAAACTTTAATTTTTGTTGTATTTTAATGTGTATGTAAGGATGTATAGATTCACTTTATGTGTTAATAATGATTGAAAAACGTTAGTATATGTGTCATAAAAAAATAGTTAAAAATATAATTTTATCTAATGAAATTATTACTAGATATTATGGAAACATTATTGCATTTCCTCTTGATACATGTCTGGGCAAAGGTTTTATCTACTCACTGCATGAAGGAACTATAAGGACAACACACTAATTTTCTATTAAGGATCGTACCTATGTTATTTAAATCTTGGATCCCAAGTACATGTTATCCCAAGATCTGGAATTATTTTGCAAATGTTTTAAGCTTCGATCTTGTTCAAATTTTCATATTTTTATGATTGCTTTGAAGAAAATATATTCCTCTTTAGGCTGTGACCCCCTAAGATGATTAGCCTCATTAATGTGGCTTCCAACCACATATATGGATTCAACCCATATAACTCATAAACACAAAGATTTCATAAAATCTTATCATCAAATCCTCATTAATCCTCTCATCAAATAATCCTCTCATACAAAGATTAAACAATCTCTCCCAAAACATATTATAAACTTGGCATCCCAAGCCAAGGATGCTTCCAAAGATTTTACACAATATTTACTCCAAAACTAACATAACAAAATAAGTGAATAATATTATTATTTATAGAAATACATGGAAGAATGAGATAAAAACAAAGTAAACCCACAATTTTGACCTCCTTCTCTTGGAATTACCATTCATCAATATTGTAATGTCCTCCACCATATGATCCACTTTAGTTTGGATCACTCCAACAAGTGGAATCTTCAAAAGGTGTTCTCCACTTCATGATGAGGGTTGTCAATCCTCTTCATTAAAAAATGTCAACCTAGGGGAGGTGTCTAAAGTCAATATGCTCTAGGATGAAGATATCTGTAGTAAATGGTCCCTTCTACCACACTCCATACTTATAGAAATTGAAAATCCCTCTTGAAATAATTAAATTATAAGTGCATGAAATTAAATCACACTTTCAAGAAAGTAAATTATTGTATTGAAAATAAATTATAAACAAATAAAACACTTACGGTTTTAAAACAAATTGTAAAGAATAATAGTTATGTACACAAAGAAATAAAATAAAAATTTATAATAAAATAATAATTAAAGAAATAAATAAAAATAAATTGATCTATCTCCTTTAGAATGAGTGGCTACCTCATTCCTTTGAAGAGGATTTATTCAAAATAGAAGCTTCAGAATAGAGTACTTAGAATGATGGAGAGAAACATATCTTGATTGATTTAATTTGGGTGTAGGAGGTTCCATTTATAATCTCATGCTTCCAACCAACACCTTATTTAAGAGTAATAACCTAGACATTCTAACCTATATCGATCTCCACAAAATATGGAAAAAGATATTTATATTATAAGAATTTAATCTATTACAACATATTTTCAATCTCCATAAAATATGAGAGATATTTATTGGAATGAAATTATAGAAATATATATTTTGATATAATATATAAATAGAAAGTGTATATATATATATATATATATAGAAAGACTAAAAAAAAGTGTTCTTTTGATAACTAGAATAGACCAAGCAAACATTACAATACATTTAGAAATACTTTCCAAATAAGTCTATAAGAGTTTTGTTGAAGTCTATAGTAGTCTTGATGCAATTTGTAATAACTCTAATATAATCTATAGTACCCCTGATGCAATTCATATCAATTTTGATGTCATCTATAACATGCCTGATAAATCCTATAGTTGTTAGACATAGCCATGGATTAAGTCCATAGCTACTAGGTGAGTCCATGGCTATAAATTGGATGAGCCTGTAGCTACTGGGCAAGTCTATAGTTGAATCTAGAATAGACTAGGTGAGCCGATATCATGACAAAATATTGAATTCTCTTTTAGGAGGTACTGTATAAGAATCTGACACTACTCTAATGTTGTTATTAAATGGTTACTCTTCATATTTTGAATCAGTATATCTTAGTATGGATTGTGTATGCACATATTAATATTTTTTCCAAATAATAATTAGAAATAACTAAAAAATAGATAATAATGAATTATAAAGAAATAACCATGTTATATACTTACTATTTTATTCAAAATAAATCATAATTTTATAAATTATATTTATATCCACTTACTATGTAAGAAAAAGGATGTTAGTTGATAGATATAATGAGCCACGTTATGCTCTCATAACTCCACATGTGCTTCCAAAAACTAGTGAAAACTTATTTTGACCAAGATTAAACCCATTAACTTTTCTCCCCACATGGAATTCATCCCACTCTAATAATGGAGTTGAACATAAAAAATTTCACCTATCAAAGATCTTAAATAGTGCATGTCGATCCACATCACCTTTCTACATCATCACCTGCAACACCTACCACATCAACTTGAATAATAAAAGTGAATAGTGTTGCATGAATAGTCTTACATGAATAATATTGAATGAATAGTGTTTTGGATATTGCATCATTCTCATCTAGTTGAAATCAATACATCTTCTATGAATTATCTTGATTATATCCATGCTATTTATTCTAGAAAAAAATGGAAAAACACACCACTCTTTTTTTGGTTGATCCAATATTGCTCAAACCCTAGGATGCTCCTACATCAAACACTCGAGGTAGATAGTGTGATTTATTCATCACATAGATGGTTTAAATGGTAAAACCAATATTTTGGTCACAAGTTCTATTGACCATGACATACCCTTCTAATACACCATGTACACCTAGAGAATTTTCCTTTTATTTCTCCACTTCCATCATCTATATACTGAATTTTCCAAAACCATCACCATGGGACCACAAACCACCCTTATGGGATCAGACATCCTATCCAAAACCATCCTCCTCCACTAGAGGCTAATCCATATACCATGGATCCACATGTAGGATAAATCCCTCCATCATAAATGGAACTCTTCCTATAAAATGCTTTATCATGCATCTTATCTATCCACTTGAGCTCTATCCCACCACTGCCTATCCAACTCCACCAAAATTCCTCCTAAATTTATTCACACATCCTCCAAACACCTATTGGATCATACATACTATCATATATCACCACCACTTGAAACTCCTATCTTGGCTACAACATCATTCTTCATATCACTCTCATGTGCATCTTCTTCCACAAAAACCACATCTATTATTTCTTCACAAGAAATATTTAAATCTTATTCAATTTTATCATGATCCACATGCTCTCTAATGTTGATCTGGCCTGATAATGGCCCATCCAAAACAACTCCCATGGTTGTTTTATCATCATCTATAACTTTAATTTTAGTCCCTATACATGGTTTTAACTCCATAAAAATATTCTCTTGTGCATTTACTTGTTCAACCTCTTCTTCCAATGCTTCCACCATGGAAACATGTAACTTCGTATTGTTCTCATCCTCCTCTATATGTAACTCAACATGGATTCAATTTCCTTCCATATGAAACTCTACATAGATACTACATTATTCCACATACATCTATTCTTGGATGCTTTCTTCCTCTACACTTTCCTCATGTGCACTAGCTTCCACATCCATTCCTCCTAACTAAAAATTGGAAAACTCATAACCATCTAAAACTAAAAAAACTGAATTATCCCACTCATGGGAACACATAATCTCTTTCCAATATCCATATAAGGGTTCTCCTTTATTTGGTGGACAACAAACTACCTCTACATCATCCTCATGCACCTCCTATTAGATGCATCCATTTATGTGATGCTCACAAGTCTCTTCTCTCACTTTGACTTTCATGGCGATCTTCTCTTATCTCTTTTGTAACTCTCCAGGGTTGTACTCATACCATGTGTTTATCTCCTAGTTCAATGCAGCCACCTATGATCTCAAGGAGTCCATCATTTCCCACACCAAGTCTTCTTCTGATTCATTCTTAGAATCTACAAATCTCTCTATTAGTAATTCTAATAGCCTATACTGATTCTTTTGGTTTTTCATCCATTCTTTCTCTAGTGAAAATCCTCCACTCTTCTATGCATTATTCATACTTGAAAAATAAGCATACACATTTACTCTATCAAATATTTCAAGGCTTATCTTATGCCTAAAATAAACTCTCTCACATCCTCTACCCAAATAATTGGAACTTGCTTTGATATTAGTTCATGTGGCCTCCAATGACATAGATGGATTTAACAATCCATATAACTCATAAACACATAAGTATTTCATAAAATGCTCTCATAAAATCCTCATTAATCCTTTCATCAATTAATCCTCTCATAAAAATCTTAAATAAGTTATCCCAAAACACATTAAAAACTTGACATCCCAAGCCAAAGAGGCTCCCAAAAATTTCACATGAGATTTCTTCCCAAACTAGCCTAAGAAACTAAGCCAACAATATAATTATTTTTAAAAATACATTGAAGAATGAGAGAGAAATAAAGGAAGCACAAAACTTTGACCTCATCCACTTTAAAGTAATATTCATAAATATTGAAATGTCCTCCACCATGTGATTCACTTTAATTTTGACCCTTTCAACAAGTAGAATCTTCAAAATGTATTTTCCAATCCACACGTGCTTCCTAAAACTAGTGGAAACTCCTTTTGACCTTGTTTAAACCAATTAACTTTTCTTCCCACATGTAATTAATCCCACTCTCATAATAGAGGTCAATATCAACTTTAGAAGATGTGAAACATCCTCCATCAGACATTCTAGGCCACATCACCTTCCTGCATAACCTAGCACATCACCATGAAAAGTATTCATGAATAGTGTTGCATGAATAGTTTTTTGACCATCCATCACATCTTCTTTCAATACTCAAGAGATTTTTTTTATAGTTGATTTTTTAATGGAATTCAAATGAAGTTTTGTGTGAGGTTTTCCCTTGATTTTATCTTAGGATGGACGTTAGGGACTATGTTTTTTTGTATAATATTGATTTGGAGACCTAGGCATCCCATTGTATCCAAACTAATTTTTAATCTAGTCAAAATTGATCTCTTGGGTACTAGTTCTAGGTCTCTCTTGGGACCCCTGATAGATCTTTCTTTCATTTTTTAGCCCTATTTTATACTTGGGTTTTATCATGATATTAATTTTATATGTTTGGTTTTGTGGGTACTCCAATGGTTCTTATCGAGACCTGGGCCTATTTATTCATTAGTTTAGGCTAGATTTCAGCCTAGATAAAGCCAGTTGGTTTTCATAACATTAAAAAGTGATTATGTTCATTCTAATTCTAATAAAAATTAAATTCTTTTGTTTTATTTGAGATCTAGGTCTTAATTTCTTTTGTCTAGGATGAATTTCACACTACTTGCTTGTGGCTTTATTAAAACTTGGGCCAATTTTTTACCCAGGCTAGTCATGGATGCAATCAAATACAATATTGGTGGTTTATTTTTTGTATTTGTTTGGTTTAGCTCCGCAGGAGCCCCGATGGATATTTTTGGGACCTAGGCCTCTCACTCTATTAGTTTAGGGTGGTTTTTGGTCCAACTA